>JAUMHH010177662.1:5134-31908 GCA_032359455.1 Chlamys rubida
TCTCTTTACATATTAAAGCTCACTCATCATAGTTCACTCTCCTTACAGTATATTATACATGTAGGTTACTCTCTTTACATATTAAAGCTCACTCATCATAGTTCACTCTCCTTACAGTATATTATACATGTAGGTTACTCTCTTTATGTATTAAAGCTCACTCATCATAGTTCACTCTCCTTACAGTATATTATACATGTAGGTTACTCTCTTTACGCATTAAAGCTCACTCATCATAGTTCACTCTCCTTACAGTCGGATATGTCAAGCAGAGAAGCAGTAGAAGATGTCCGTGAAACAGTTTTTTCTACAGGTTTGTCTTTTTTAGATTTTTTCTGTGAATGTTGTTCCATCTCCCGAATTCGATCCCTGGGTGTTTTTGATGACTCGGATCTGCTGCGTGTGACCTTTGACCCTGATGATTTACTATCTTTCACTTTAATTTTTGTTGTTGACGATGCTGATCCTGTGCTTTTTGTCCCCACAGAACCATCTTGACTTGCACTTTCATCGTCAGTTTTAAGGTTTCTGTCAAATTTTGGCACATCCCAGGATAATTTATGTGGTCTAGTTGGGGGCTTTGAGCCTCTAAATTGTACATATTCATTTTTGTCATGAACAGATATTTCTGTTATACTCATTTGACTAAACTGTTTTGACAACTCTTTTGAGTGATCTCTCTTCTTTGTAGCAAGTAATTTTGACACTTCCATATCACTCTCTGAATCGTCTGTAGGTGGCGCCATTGCTTGTGCAAGAGACAATGGCGACACACGGTTGTAAGCGAACTTCCTGTTGGAGGATTTTGGACTTTGTTTTGGAGTTCCAGCAGGAGTTTTCACATATTTAGTATGATTTCGAGGTCTTCCATTTGCTATTGGATTGTTATTTTGAGGGAAGTGAGTTATAGGCTCGGGAGAGGAGGGGGTAACTTTGTCAATAAGATCCGGGTCATTAATCAGAGCCTGACCCTTCGTTAGGTCAATGTCCTGCTCCCATGCCAGTTGCTGTAGCATGTTTGAGAACATGTGTCCTTTGTCATCATCATTTTCTTCAACGGATTCATGTGATCCCCGCCGGGAGATGCGGTGTTTGCGATGTACCTCCGTGAGATGGAGTGGGCCAGTGATGCCGAGTTTCTTGTGGCTTTTCATCTGATTCATCACCTCTTTTCCCGCTTTCTGTAACAACGTAATTTCATAATGGTAAAATTCATTCAAAAAAGATATGGTTTTGGATTAATCTTTCTCAAATTTATAAAATAAAATACCAAGTGAACTTGCTTTGCTGTTATTCACAATTGAACACATGGACAGTTTTATCCAGTATTATCTCTCAAAATAATTAAAACAAATTCCAATGGCAAAAAAATAACACTCTTAATGATCAGGAAAATCTAACTTAAGAAAAGTTAAGTCTGAATTTTTAACTTTCTTGTCAAAACTTTGACTGCAGTGATTTTTGTAGGGATTTGTAAAGTTAGTGCCATACAATAATTTTGGCTTGAGACCTAAAAACACTATAGTGTGGTATTTCTAAATAGGTTCAGTTCCACAAGAACGTTTCAATGTCTATACCAGTTGAAATATTTATCTAAAAGCAGAAATTTGGAACAAAGAAAACTAAAGCTGACACAGAATATCCAATCAATTCCATACCTTCCAAGCAATCACCGCAGCTTTCCTGCGTCTGGCGATGGTCTTGTTGGAGCTCTTTATCACGACGAGAGCTCTCCTGTCTTCCTCGTCCTTACCATCGTATGCGGCCAGCTCTGCCACCGGCCGGCCGCTCAAACGAGCAGAGTATTCTTTCTGGAACTGGAGCAGCTGTTTCTTAGAGAAACTTCTCTCCAGCACGACAACAATTTTGGCCCACTGAAACGGAAAACGTTGTTGTAGAACAATTCTGACTCAATGTGGTCAGTTTGGTTTTGATGGGAGATTTATAATCTTTTTATAGATAATAAAAATATCAAAGATGGTTAAGGAGTCCCCTCCCATTGCAAGCAAAATATTAAAGAATTCTTGGTCTGGCCTTTTTGCATTTTACACTCGGAGCACTGTTGTAGGTAGACTATATTTTATTTATTGCATTATTATTATTATTTTTCAGTTCTGCAGGTGTGGTTTTCTTTTCATAAATATTATATAAAAGCTGTAGTCATGCTGTGAGGAAAAAAGTTTCCAATGCATAATTAAAGTTTCTGACAGTGGTACAAGGATCCTTAAGGTTTAATTAACCCTATGTTGATCAGGTTCAGTTATAATGATATCTTACATTTCTTCATTGAAAAGAAATCTTAAGAGAATGTAAAAAAACTCATCCAGCTAAACTATTCCTTTTCCACATAGCTATACCTGTTTACGCCATTCTTTCTCCGACTTCTGGATGACCATCTGGTAGGTGTTTCCCATCATGGCGATCAACATGTTGAGGAGAAGGATAGGCACGAGAATCATGAACACCGCAAACACCATCTTTGTCAGCCATGCATACTTGGTGTTGTTGAAATCCTGGTACTGTAATTACAAGTGTTGGCATTATAACAGAGTAATTCACTGACTCAGATAACACAGAAATCTACGGCCTCGATCCATCCAAGGGTTCTACTCCCCATTATAACAGAGTAATTCACTGACTCAGATAACACAGAAATCTACGGCCTCCATCCATCCAAGGGTTCTACTCCCCATAACCATCATCTTCTCTTAACCCTTAGAATATCTCAAGACAATTTAAAGGCTGTTTATGTGACAAAATATCTAAAGAAGTGCAAGGCAGGTCAACAATAAAACCAAAAGGCATTGTAGTTGGGTGTAAGCTTAATTCCTCTGTCGTCTCAATAGGACAGTCATTAGCCTTGTTATTGGTCAGGTTTTCACCCCTGAAACCAATCAAATAGCTCACTACGAGACTTCAACTTTGTTATAACATATTCTATGGGTGCCAAGAAGATTTCTGTATTGAGAGCAAAGCCCTTGGATTTCGGAGATGCTACTTATGCATGGAGTGTAACAAAAGAATATATTGATTTGGCGCAACACTAAAACCTATGATTTCTGAGTACGGTAATAATACTGAGATCTGTTGCTTAGGTGAATTGAGACTTAGCAGTCTGAGCATAATCTAGAAAAGTCCTTTGTCTTTTTCACTAACTATGCGAGCATTAAGCTCTTCGGTACATAGCTACATCAGATTCAGGTAGAATGAACATTATTTTTTCTTATTCAAATCAAAGAGTCAGGATGTTTTTCAGGAGTGACTCAGGACATGAGCAGTAAAATAAAATATGGTTTATGTTAAATATCTATTGAGCAAATGCCAAAATGCAATTTCAGATTTAGATGAGCACAAATATTAAGAACAATTGCCGAAAAGCATTAGCTCACATGACAAGTAGATTTCGCTATGGGTTTGAAGGAAATTGATCAATCATTACACCACAAGTAGAAACAACTTTCAGGGATCATACTAACACTGATATGAACTCGGCTCTGTATCCCTTAAACATAAATGTAAGATTTTTACCAAAAGACTCACATTTACAGAAATAATGTTTTAATACTTTCGAAAGCAAGACACAATGTTGAGTCTAGTCTACATATTGAGTTCTTCAGAATTTTTTTTCTAAATATTACCAGAAGTCAAAAAAGACAGATGACAATCACATCAAACACTAAGAGACATAGATCACTGACACAAAGGTCAAAATACAGAGGTCAAAAAGTTCACAGAGGTCAAATGACACAAAGGTCAAAAGTTCACAGAGGTAGTAAATTTATATCTAGCAAACAGAGTACAAAAACAAATCTACTCAGGGCGACTTCAGCCTACGAAAGTCTAAAAGAAAAAAAATATTATTTACGATTTTTAATATGATTCAAATATTTTTTATACAACAATGTCGCTCTAAATAATTATTGTCGGTGTTATTTTTTTCTTTTAAGTTGGTATTGGATATTACAATAGAAATTAAAGGTTTAAAGATTGATAATCAAGTTTATTCAATAATGGCTAGGTGAACAAATCTTCTAAGTTAATATCCTTAGCAATTAGACGAACATGGTGAACTTCAAAGTACTGTAATTGTGAGGCTAAAGAAGGTTATAACCAAAACACACCTGAAGTAGTGCTGTCAAGGTTATGGTGGAACTTTCTAACCTTGTCAATGTAAAATTTCTTATTGGTGTCAATGTCTTTGGAAAATTTTCAAATGACGCCAATGACATTAAGTGAAAAATTTTAAAGTTGTCAACGTCATTATGAAAATTCCTATAGATGTCAAAGTCATTGCAAATCTGTCAAAGAATGTCAAGGTCATTATGAAAATTCCTATAGGTGTCAAGGTCATTGCAAATCTGTCAAAGAATGTCAAGGTCATTATGAAAATTCCTATAGGTGTCAAGGTCATTGCATGTCTGTCAAATAATGTAGAGGTCATTATGACACTTCCTTATGGTTCAATGTCGTTGTTAGAGTGTTAAATATTGTCAAAGTTATTGAGAAAAGGGGTAAGGTCATTGTAAAACTGTCAAATGAGGTCAAGGTAATTATGAAAGTTCCTAATGGTGCTTGGCCACTACAAAACCTCCTCTTGGTGTCAAGGTCATTTGTATAACACTGCGATACTGTAGATATCAATGAGAAACTTTCTAATGCTGTCAACATCATTTGTGAAACTGTTCAGTGCTGCCAGGGTATTTGTGTTGTTATTTAATGCTGTCAAGGACAACATTACACTCATAATTCAGCCCACTGGAAGTTAATTACGCTTCAGGTTAGCTCTGCAATGATTTGCCTTCTAGCTTTTTGACCTTGGTAGCTGAGACCCAACAGTGGAACAAGTCACACTGCTCTACCACTAATATACACATCTATGAATACCGTTCAATTAAATTTATGTCTTGCCCCTTATAATGACTTTAGCTGTGGGGTTACTTATATCAAATAAAGCTAGGAGACTCTCTGTATGATGGGAATGTTCAGTCATTCTAAACTTATAGGCTTTGGACAGGCATGCAATGGTTTGACCTTTGACCCCTTTACCCTGACCTTGACATTGATGTTGCAGAATCAAGACAGCTAATTGACATTGAGTATATATGTCACGAATACGTATACCCATCAATCAATTTTGTCAATAAACAAGAGACCCAGATGGCCTGTATCGCTCACCTGGATAATAAAGCAACCATGGGAAAGTATTCTTATTACAAACAATCCCTCGAATGGTACATTTTTTACAAAGTATTTTAAAGATTTAAACCTCAAAATTCTTCTACTGTGCCTTGCAACTCTGCACCAAGAGAGGCAACACCCTCCATTTATACAAAAATCTAGTCCCCTTTGCCCAAGGATACTCCAGGCCAAATTTGGATAAAATCCCTCCAACAGTACAGAAGGAGAAGGATTTTAAAGATTAAAATGTCAAATTTCCCTTTTGAGCCCCGTCCCTCTGCACCAAAATTTAAAGGGGCCACACCCAATGTTTATACACAATAAAGTCCCCTTTGCCCAAGGATGGCCAAATTTGGATAAAACCCCTCCAATGGTACAGAAGGCGAAGGATTTTAAATATTTAAACCTCAAATTCCCCTGTTGAGCCCCACCCCTAGGCCTATGCACCCAAAGAGGCCACACGCATAGTTTATACAAAATTGAGTCCCCTTGGCCCAAGGATGCTCCAGACTGGTTTGACCTTTGATCCCTTCTTGTGACCTTAAGGGGTTACAGATTATTTGTGAAATTCAAATTTATGAAGCTTGACGGGGAAAATTTAAATATCAAACCTACAATATTTGGTAAAACTTTTCAACATACATTTTGTAGCACTGCAAAAATTTTGTTATTAAGTTTTTATGATGTTGATGTCTGGTCTTTTTGCCAACGTCTCCTTTTACAGTATATTTCCAGTATTAAAGATACCATGTAATCTGAGATCACACACAAGCCTAAAATTGTTTATCTGAAGTGATAGAAGAAATACACAACATCTGAAATTTTTGGAAATGAGTTAAGCATTCATGAATTTAGCAGTCAAAGTATTTTTTCAAGAATTAAGAAATTACAACACCAATGCTTCATAAAGAAGGAAACATTACAAGAAATTTTAATATTTCTTATTTTTTCAAGAGAATTTTTTTTCAACTTCAAACCTTTGCTAGCTGACATATATACCAACATATCATAATTTTAAAAATACTTACTGCTATGAAATGCATTTTAAACACTAAATATTAAATGTAATGTAATGGATTATATGATACATGTATGATATTTATCTTTATTGTACAATGTGCATACAGAAGTATAAGGTAAGATCTGTAGTTTACAGAAATCAAGTCATTACACAACACTAGCATCTGTAGAAACACATGAAAAGGAAAGATTTCTAACAAACAACACATAATCCAAGAAAACATTAAAAATAAACAAAGGTGTGTTTGGGTACCTGGGATGCAGCTCTCCTGCTTAGCTATTTAGCATGCGTGTCAAAAGAAATGGTTCATTCAAAAACATGTCGACATATACGCATGACGTGAAAACAAGGACGACAAATTCTTTGAGACAGCACAAAACAAATTTGACATCACTGAAAAAAGATTTATGTAAAAAACTGGGTACACAGCCAAGGAAGTGTTAAATAATGATTGTAACTTTAAACATGTGCGGGCAAATTAAAAGCTACCGGGTGATCTAACATGTTACTGTAGCATGATAAATACAGGTGTATCTTAATATATACAATTACACAGAATACACGAAGTGGATAGGCCACAATCATCAACACATGTTATATATAAAACATATGGGATTAGGGATTACATCATATATCATATAAACAATACATGTAATGTCTAATGTGTGAAATATTCAGACACAAAGAGTTTCAGGGGGGATGGGTTACATATTGATTTTGTATTAATTATAACTACATGTACATGTACTGTTGTATCTACAGTTCATGGGGGGAGGGGTAAGATGGGTTCTTTCAGATGCACTAATATTAATACTTCTTAGAAGTAAATTAAAATCATGTGTAACACATGATTTTAATTTGTACAGACAATACTCGTGTTCAGGGTCTAACACACAGGGTAAATGCTAACATTGAACTGTAAAGGAAACATGTACATTTCCTAACAAATCTTCAATTTAGCACACAATCACAATTATTCGAAACATTTTTGCTGACTTTGTCAAAATTTGTATTCACTGTTATACCACAAACAGAAGAAATTATGATCCTGATAAAAGTAATCCTAGAAAAAAATCAACCAACACTGGAAGAATCTGACCTTAACAAAAACCTATACATTGTATATGGAAAAACAATCTCAGTGTTTTAATGAGTTATGTCCCCTAACACAAGATATACACTTTACACATGGGTGTCCTGAAGCTATTCCATTAGCCTGATACATGTACCTGGGCCTGGTAGATTTTATGTTGGGGTTAATGAAAAATTTTAAATTTTCGAAATCACCCTGCGTTCTAGTAATCAAAATATATAATTGCACAAAACATTATGCCTCTATCCTAAAACTTCTCGGGCACCTTTCACATTAATCACATTTAATTTAATCTATCAAATCTCTAAATCATTTTCATCACTTCAGCAAAATACATATCATGAACAATTATTAGTCATTCAAAGCACACGCTATGAATTAATTCATCTTTTCAAAAAATACGTTAGCATTGAATTTCATATTCACATGATGTAAAATCAACATAACGTATAATTTTATTCAAATGAATAGAAATAAATGTATGCAATCTAAAATAAATTCAGCAGTGATGGGCTAACATTCTCTGTGTTTGTTGTACACTGTTTGTCTGTTATCTGTTTTTCAAGTATATGTACATTTGCCATATTATGTACAGTAAGAAAACATACAAAATTCAATTGGTTAATTTTCGACATTTCAATCCTAGCCAGTAATCACCAAAATGTATCATGAATTTAAAACCATGTGCGTAAATAACAATACGTGTACTCTATTGAGTTTTGTGTGCTATCAACAAATGATGCTGCATAAATTCAGGGTTGTCTCGAAACACATCATCAAATTGAAATTGGTAATTTGAGTTCACTTTAATTGAATAAGTTTTGCTTTAGGACAAATTCATTAGCTTTTATATGCAGGTGAAATGGGCTTAAATTACAAAAATTCCATATTCTGGAAAATCCAAAATCCAAAAACATGACCCCGACTACCTGTATCAAACCTGTATAACAAATTGTATATAACTTCTTGAGCTGAAAAGTGGCAAATATTATATTAATTAAGAACTGAATCAAACAAAATCAAAACAACTTTTAAGTGCTGATTGAATTAACATGCTGTTGAGTATTAATTAAATGGGGATTAATCATGCATATAAGCAATTAAAATAATTAAACATTATTTTTGATATTTATATATTTCAACTAAAGTTTGATATTTTCGCTGTATACCTTGAACTCGCCCAGGGTCATTTGGAACAGTGTCATGATAGTGTCCCCAAGATTGGTGAAACCCTGACTGTCAGTAGCTCCTTGGAATAGGAAGTAGAAAGCTACAAAATAGAAACAAAATTAATTTGAAAAGACGGAATCAAAGCCCCCTTTCTGCCAAAAATTTGTTTTTTGATGTTTAAACATTTGTGAAAGAACTCTGAACAAACTGATATTTGATTTAAAAAATTAAGGTTATGATTTTTAAAAAATTATGATATAGTTTAAATTAAAATGAGAATAAAACACATAAATTAAAACAGAAGTACCATCTGTTTAAAAGTTCACTTATTTTGTTGTACCCAGTACCCTTTACCTGTACTTCAAACACAAACGATTACGCTTAACATGTCTGCCCTTTGTATAATTATACTCCACGTACACTGCTTCTCCTGTCATTTGAACCAGAAGAATTAAAATCTCTTCCAGTTGTCTGCATTCAAATGATAGCTACTTACTAATTCAAGTAACATGAATAATATTTATCTTTTAAGATTATAATCAAGGAAGTTTAAAAGTTTCAGGTGTCTTTGCTTTAAAAACTTAAAAAAAATAATCTTTAGAACATGTGTTCTGTGAGGTAAATTTTGCCAGTAATTGTTATAAACACTTTATCCGACAGATTTAAGTGTGAGCATGCAAGCTGCATGAGATATATGCATTAGGAATACAGATGAGTCAGTATCACCAACGTAACACTGTAGGAGGCTGTATATACATGTAATTGTAGATTTTATCAGCAGTTATACAGCATATCATGGTGCACTGATAATGAATGAGCATTTATAATGATGATGGAAAAGATCTTATCTAAAAGGAAAAATAACCAAGCGAAACTGTGAGCAAGCTAACACAGATACATTGTATACCCCCCCCATTTGGGCTTACACTTTTTCTGGAGTAGAAATTAAAAGTTTCTAGGACCATAAATCCGGGTAAAAGCATCAAATCACAAATTCCTTTCTTCATGAACGTTTACATATGTACTTTCACTGTGCCAAGTTACAAAACAATTCCAACACGCTGATAAGGAGGAGTTGTGTTTACAAGGTTTCTGGAGCAGAAATTTTCAAGGGTCATAACTCCAGGAATATAATGGAATCATAAATTCCTTTCTTCATGCACATCTACATACCATGTACTTTCACTGTCAAGTTACAAGAATATCAAACACTTGGTTGAAGAGAAGTTCCCATACAGGGATCGCGGATAGAGTGCAGCGGAAGGATGGACGATTCCTTTATACTTTAGGATTTTTTTTCCCAGTTTTGCTGATATTTGGTTTGACTTTTGGTACAGATAATAATAACATCTGAATTCTTACCTCGAAAAGTATCAACCTTTGATCTCAGATTGTAATAACCCCCGACATACAGGTTATAAACCCAAACTTTGTTTGGGGAGGGTATTAATATGGCATCTTGGGTTCACTGAAATGTGTACCTCTTCCCAGATTGGACTGGGATCCTTATTCTGTTCAGCAGTGCTTACATTGTGTACTGTAACACGAGAGGAGCCGGTGAAGACACAACACTCAGAATTCCACTGTAGTTTGTCATATATTCTTGCACAGTTACCTCCCCTAAATTTCATTTAGATATAACTTTATTGGGATGGAGCCATACAACTACTGCTGACCAGGTATGCCTCGCCATTTGGCAAAAGCGACTATATTTTGGTCAGAGGTCCAGGGGCCATAAAATACCTGTCTGACCCTAATGCAGTTTTAGAATCAAATCCCTGTTTGACCCTAATGCAGTTTTAGAATCAAATCCCTGTTTGACCCTAATGCAGTTTTAGAATCAAATACCTGTCTGACCCTAATGCAGTTTTAGAATCCTATCAGAATACTGTATTTATTTCATCTTAATCATCTACAAGGTATGTATCAGTTTCTATTCAAGAAATGATTTCATAAAATTATTGTCATGCAAGTAAAAAATATTTTTACAATGGAATAGGAATTCTTAAATTACATTATATAATGTGATACTATTGTCTTTCAAAGAATTAATTAATTTCCATACTTTCAAATATAAATTCACCAATCCTCATTTCAAAAGTATTCCAGAAGCAAAAAGAGGAAATTAAAAGATTTCAGGTATGATAAATAAGATTCGTTTGAATAATGTCTTGCTATCTGTATTAATATACCTTCTTATTTATACCTTTATATATACGGAAACATTTCCCCTGATGAACCTCAAAAGAGGTGAAAGTACTAGGGAGGAACTGAAAAACTCTTGTAAATTTTTTTTATATATTCATTTGTATATAAACATATATTACATGTTTACAAAACTTACCTTGGCAAAAGGCTAAGAGAAATATTGTATAGATGGCCCCGAATCGTACTAGGTCGCCTACACACATTTTGTAGATCATGGTGACGAAGGGACCGGTTAGTTTGACACTTCTGTAAACAACACGGGGGAACAAGGAAGGTGCGGTTAGTTAATTGTAGGAAGGTTAACCAACATAGCTGTCAAATGTTACGTAAACACAGAGGTGGCATGATTAGTACATATTACAGTTCTTCAAAGCAGAGTCCATCAACACCAATCATTTACGGATGAAAAAAATCGGAAATATTTCAAGTTATTTGAAATTGATAATAACTAAAACTTGAATAGCAATATTCAGCTTTTGAAATTTTGAGTGAATTCAGTATTTAATTTCAAGAAACATCTTTGAAAAACCTGGTGCGAAAGATGGTTAAAGTTGATTTTTACAAAGCTGTACTTATATATAATGTCCCCCTATGATAGTTGACCAACAAGACCAAAGGGAAATAACTCGTACGATACCCAGGGTGCCTTGTCATGTTTCAAACATTAAAAGCATCCAAGAATCGTTATAGGTAGATTCAATCATTATAGATTTAACATGCAAGTTACTTGCAACTTCAATTTATATCATTTCTGCATGAAATGTAAAAATATTTTGAAATATTTCAAATGAAAGTGTTTAGTTGCATTTTACTAATATATAAGCTGCAAGAAAAATGGAGACTTTATTTTCAGTATTTCTTTTTCGTCTTCTTTTGTAAAATAGTTTACCCAAATCATATTTTTTTTACATATATATGTAGAGTGTAAGTTGTCACACAGTATTTTACAACAGTTAAGTTATTTGAAGTTCAGGAAATAATCTTAATAATTCATTTTTCATTTAATATATATACATGTAAATGTAACCCAGAATGTGCTGGACCATTTTCACCGATAATAAAATATTATAACTTAAAAATCAACAAATCATTAAAATACTGATTGCTGACTTTCAAGTCTCCCGAAATGACTTCAATTGTTTAAAGGCCATAAAAATTACAAAACAATCCAACTTGTCAGTTAAAAAGAGAGTGTATAACATCACAACAGCAGCTTATGTACCATATTTGACCTAAATAAGATACCTGTTCAAATGCAGGTGCCCCAAGATGTTAAAAACATAATTTAACTGTTTATTGTAAAATTTCAGAAGTTTTTAGTCCTGGATTCTGTTATTTCACGAAGTTGTCCATTTGATTGAGTTCATAAGAAATACTGAACATAATCAAAGCTGTTCTGGAACATTAATCTGCTAATACAGGTACATTTTTGTACCAGTGCAGTCTGTCAGAATGACTTGCTGTGTCAATAATGGGGAATTCAACGTCACAGAGGTTTAAGTGACCCTCACGTCTCTGCTGTGGTGGCAAAATAGTCAAAATACGAAGAATACATATGTTATTCAAGACAAAATGTGTTTTAATAAAGGCGAATAAACTCTGTATTCCCGTATCTGGCACTTATCTGGTCAAATATGGTATACATATATAAACATGTGTCAAAGGTACAACGTTATTGTTAAATAAACAATTGAGAATGTTACTGGATATTAGCCAATCACCAATCTGTGAAAACAAAAAACTTTTCGGAGGTGTCAATAACAAGATTAAACATGGTCTGGGATGGTATGTGATTCTTCACCTCCATTATGTACAGATCAGAACGGTACCTTAACCCTTAATCTGGTAAACATAGATACTGTAGAATTACAGTAAAATGCTGAAAAACAACTTCCAGTCAGTTATATTACGGGATACGTATCGTATATATAGCACTTATTCATTTCGCAGAAATTTCATTTTCACTGAATTAAAAAATATAGACCCTGAAATTACCTGCTTATAATACTCTTTAATATTGCCATTAGTTTTATGAAATTAGAAACCAGCAAATCTGTTCCTGATGCAAAACCGTGAAAGTTTGAATAAACGAAATTGAAGTTGTATACAGTAATTAAATAAGACAATTTGAAAACTCAAAAATATATACCTTCGATATGGTATACAATGTTAATTTTTTTTTTATATTTGAATAAAATTCAAGATCATTACATACATGTAATGAATGTATCCATGCTATCTCCTTCTCTAGCTAGAAGACTGTTATGATATCCTAATTATACAAATCTTAGCTATTAACCACAAATTATTCTCCTCAATCAAATTTTTCTTAAACACGTTTGGAGTTCCTACTCTTTGGTACTGATTTGTGGAGCATAGAATCACATGTTAAGGACGTTCGGGTTACAGGTTTTGACAGGGGACATTTAGTACTGCAAAATGGGTAGCAACAAGCTGTTATAAACAACAAGCTGTTATAAACAGAGATTTTAGTGAAATTGTCACTCGTCTTCATACCTATGGAGAACTGGACTATAAATATTGTATAAATGGAACCAAATTTGACGAAATCGGTGCCGAGCATCTTATACGTCATCACAATCATTGGTCCTGTTATTAAATAGCCCCTGAAAGCACAACAAATCAAAGCTCATATTGACATCAATATATTTATAACAGATCATTCTGAAAACTTAGTATACATATAAACATGTGTCATAGGTACATGTACAAAGTTATTGTTAAATAAAGAAACTTCAGAAAGAAATTTTTGTCGGTCTTGTTTCCACATTATTGACCAACACTGATGATCTAAGACTAGTTCAGATTTCCAATCCTTGCCATTCTAACACTTTTTCATCACACATATTAAAAAGAAAATTTAATGGGAGAGATTTCACAAAAGATTTCAGTAAAATAAGTTTTGGAAGTTAATGTATCACAAAGTTTTGTAGTTTTGCAGTTTGGTGAAATCACAGGTCAGTTGTAACAGTGAGTAATGACTATTTCTCAAAAACGTTTCCACAAAAATGTTTTCAATATTGTCAGGCCACATGAAAAAGTAGTATGCACATAAAAGCAGCAAGTCATTGCTCTGAAAAATAATTAATTGTGTCTTCTATTTCTACTCTTTGCCTGCTGTATTACCTCCCCCTGCACTGAGCAAATTAAAAGTTTCTATAAAATATTATCAGCTTTGACGAAATTGATCTTTAATATTTTCATTGAATTTAAAATCTTGTATAGACTCTGGCAGGTTTCCATTCTAAAATAAAAAGTGTTTGGAAACATTGTTTTATATCAAAGCTTTACATATAAGGTCTAAAATCACCTTTAATTCAGAAAAATTTAATTCTGTGGATAAAAAGTGATGGCGTCTATCTTTAACACTGCCAGAATCAAGCCACAGGTCTTATGGGTAGAGTGTAAACTGTTTAATAGTTATAAAATACAGGTATGTTCAATCCCTTTTCAGACAAGAACTCTTGCCAGCAGTGGGTTATATGGAAAAGTAACTGAAAATGGAATTTACCACTGACTGTGACAGTAGGCAAAGTTAGTTGGAATGAAGAATTTTTAAAAACAAGTTTTTTCTTCCAATTACCACGACAAATATACCAGTAAACATAATAAATAACTACAGAGAAAATAAACTTAACATGACTAGGGAAAAGAATTTAACAAGATGCTGACCTGGCAAAGAAGAGGAGGAAGAACCACGATCCTGGCACCGCGATGATGAGGAGGATATCCTCAGCCATCTCCTGCTTCGTGAATCGAACCGGTATACACAGTAGCATCAGGATACATGATACCATAAACAACGTTTGGGCCGGGGCA
The DNA here is from genome assembly GCA_032359455.1 of Chlamys rubida. Lineage (NCBI taxonomy): Eukaryota > Metazoa > Mollusca > Bivalvia > Pectinida > Pectinidae > Chlamys > Chlamys rubida. The sequence continues at coordinate 19,645 of JAUMHH010177662.1, forward strand.
TGTTGCTGCAAGTGAAACAACGTTATTCATATTCTTCAAATGTATCGTGTAAAGCATCCTTAAATTGTCCTCACACCTGGAATATGTTATGACAAAATTGAAAGTATGAAGTTAGTTATTTGCTTGGTTTCAGGTGCAAAATCCTGACCTAAAAGTTGTTCGGCTGATATTTGTTTTTGAAAATTACAGAGGAGGGACATCTGACTTCAGAGCTACTGTCGTGCGATTCTTTGATGTACATCAACTTAATTAGGATCGAACTAGCCTACACACAGGCTTCAAGTTTTTTCAGACATATATTCTAGGGGTGCAGAGAACGCAAGTTAGCATAACCCCTGGATTTTTTAGGATGATTTATATTGAACCAGGGGTCATAAAGTATATCCTCAATAATGTTATATATCTAATTAAAAGAAAGCAAAGTCAAACTTTAGATTAATGAAATATCACTAATTATCTTGTCGGACTATCCAGCCAGTTTTTGAGGCAGAAGGTCGCTCAATTAGCTGGATTATAAATTCTCCATTGTATGTATCAGCACGACACAAACATATGTTTGCAGCAGACTTTTCAATTATCCAATCAAAACACCTCTTTCTAAAGAAAACAGCAAAAATGAGGAAAATCAGCTCACATTTATAACTTTTTCCCTTATATTTCGAACAAATGTTAAACTAGCATTAAGTCAGTTGTCTATAAAGTGCAACAATAAATACTCTAGCAACACATGTACAGAACAAGCTGCAAAATATTTACCACATAGGGTTTCTACAAAACAGGAATAACAATTAACAGTTCACGGTGGCCTAATATTTACCACATAGGGTTTCTACAAAACAGGAATAACAATTAACAGTTCAAGGTGGCCTAATATTTACCACATAGGGTTTCTACAAAACAGGAATAACAATTAACAGTTCAAGGTGGCCTCCAACCGCGCTTCTATATAGAACACATGTCAATTAATTAACACAATCAAAGTTGACCTCTCTGCAATTCCGTCTTTAGTTATCCGTTGAGTTGAGTTATCTTCTCTTGTGAGCAGGTATTGATTGTTACGTCATTGGTTTGTGTGAGAAAATTACGTTGTTTTCTCAAAAATTGATGACGTTACTCTCACAAACAAATGACGTAACAATCAATACCTGCTCACAAGAGCAGATAACTCTGCAATACGCAAAGACGGAATAAACCAAAGCTGAGACTAAATTCAGCTATGACCTTGACCTTTGACCGTATTGACCTTGAAATAACAAACATCTCCTTAAGCATTATCACTAATCTACATGTACATGTAGATCTGCAAGTTTTTTACTGTAACCAAACAAAAAATTAAGTCAGAGCAAGTAAGTTATGACCTTGACCTTTGACCTCAATATATGAATATTTGTCTAAAAGTGTTATTAAATTTTGTATGTGTGGTAGGTTGATTATTATGTATTATTGACATATTATGGTATATTCATTTTATTTAGACCTTAAACATTGATCATATATAATGATTATTACATATTGCCTATTACAGTAATTTCTGAAGGGTGAGGATGTAACTTATACATCGACTGGCTGACCGCCCTGTCAATCTGATAAATTATGTACATGTCTTATGCTGAAACAATGTAAATTATGACTATACAATGATCGTGTACTTACACAGTTTTTTAAGAAACCTAGAATGCCCTGTGAGCCGATTTCCACCACTTCCATCGCCAGTATGAGGATACAGCCAAGTAAGACCAGTATTTCACACGTAAATCGGATCTGTACAACATACCAAATTACACATCAACTGTCCACCATTTACCTTACAGCAAGTCACGATCAGTTATATTTCAAAAATAGTTATTATAAAAAAATTGCCAAAAAATTGCAAAAATGATTTGTTGAATTTCTGATTAACTATTATCAAATCCTTTAAAAATGTGCTGTAATTATCAATGAAACACTTGTGTCAGACACTTCGACTCACAGCGTCCTTAGGCTCGTTGTAGACGAGGAAGTCCTTTGACGGTCGAGTGTATACTGCCCCACTGATCAGTATCAGATGTACGAACGCTAACACCAGGCGCTGGAAGAAACGTTTCTGCAACAAAAACCAGAAACAACTATTACAATGTAAATCAGTTAATTTGTGTGAATACTTATTCTTGCGATTGGTCGTCAAACAAATTTGCAAGGATTAAAATGTACAGCAGGAACTGTAAGCAATACATATTTGTTGCTTATTTGTATCTGAATGAATATGGACATTAATCTTATATTTGCAATAGGGGTCACCTCACAAATTAATCTGAAAAATAATAGCTATGACATTTGTATACAGTTTTGTCTCAGAGGTCCGAGACACTAACTCAGACTCAAAGTTGCAGGTGATCATGTTGGTTCGGTTTAGCTTGTTTGTGCTTTATGTTCTATTTTCAGTTACAGCCAAGGTTGTTTGAGGAAGAGTCAGGTTTGCTGATGGTAGAAAACCGGAGTACCTAAAGAAAAAACACAGACCTACGGAAAGTACCTGTATTGTGACTGCCCTACATTGGGGGTATAGTCATATCGCATGACATAAAAATAGCATTAAGATTGTTACTGATTTTTCTGAACTATATTAAAATTGGTGGGCTTATTACCAGAAAATTACATCAAAAGGGTGGTCTCTCAACTCATTTTTAATAATAATAATTATAATAATTCGAGGTTCTTATATATACCACTTTATCACAACCTAGTTCGTAGGTCGTCTCAAAGCGGTTCACAAATTATTATCCGTGGTTCTAGAGCCTTTACAACCAGCCACTATCTTGCTCAACTCCATTGGGAGCATACAGTCGGCGCTTCCATGTCGGCGCTCACAGCTATCATTCAACAATTCTAACACTGCCCAACCACGTACTCATTTACAGCTGAGTAGACTGGTACAAGCGGAGTAAAGTATCTTGCTCACTAGCCCGGCGTCCTACCACTAGACTACCGTGGCTCCGAAAATAATTTCATTCAATCTATAACTGTCTTGTATCTTCCGTAAATACGTATTAAAACAACAAGATGTTGTCTTCTCGTTGAATTTGCATGTTATATTCCTTCATATCAATAAATAAGTTTTCTTTTACTTAGAAAAGGGTTTACATCATTTGCATATATTGAAAATTGTTATTTCAGCGCGATGCGTACATTCAAATATCAACAAGAAAAAGTAAATCTGCGCAAATCTTTCAAAGACGCGTTATTATTTATTATCTCATTCTGAACTTTATCAATTTTTTCTACAAAATCGTTCCCACCTATGCCTCTTTGATACGTAATGCCACAGGCCATTTGCAAAAGTCGATTATATAACACCATCGATACACGGGTGAAATGTTGAAAAAGATAAATGCATATCGTGACGTTTGGTTATTTCAATTGCATACAATTGTGCTAAAATTAATGGACCAGTGCACGCGCATGACACACACAATCATAACCCTCAAGAGAGATGAAGGCAGTTACGACGTATCACACCCACATACACGTCCTAAATAGCAACATAACTCTATATTGACCAAATTAACTTTTCTTCAGAACTGTGCTATTAGAAACAACACAAAGTAACTTCTTCATTTTAAATCAATTTTCATTATCGTCTGATTATTTCGAACAAGGTAATCAGCATAAACGACGACTGGTATTATCTGTAAAATATCACTTGTCAATAAATTCTACACATAATACTCATGATGCCAGTAGTATAGGTTTTGTTGCAAGTCATTTGTACGAACAAATTACATCAGTATAAAATGCTAAATACGTCATCATAAACAGCAAAATCTTCCGTTAAACACCCTAGGTGTAGAGATGTTGCCGGGACAACGTTGTTCTTGCATGTCTCCCGATAAGTCGTTCCTACATGACGCATTCCTATTTATTGATGTGCAAAGACCAATGTCAAAGAAAATAATGTCATGAACCTTTTCCAGTTAAACACTTGAATTTAACCTAATTGACAGCGTCGACTTTCGGCCAACACGAGATACGTACAACAGAAATTAAGTTTGAGATCTTATTTTGAAACTGTAAACGTGCAGGTTCGGAGAAATAATATGTCCGCTATATCCCATTGAATAATCGTAAGAGGCGACTAGTGTGGGCCCCTGCAGAATCGGGGTGTTTCCTTGTCAATAAGGGGACATTGAAGAAATCAATAATAGACCGTATCCAACTGCATGCGTGTCATAAAAGACGACTTATGTAGGGGGGCCTGCAGACGCGGTGCCTTTCTTCCGTGTCATGGACATGGAAGAGATCAAAATTTATCTGCTGCTCCGTTGCACTTGGAATCTTTCTCGTTTCCTGTCTTTTCTATCTTCTTTATTTTCTGTTTTCTTACTTTCTGTTTCATGGGGTGTTTCCCTAGGTACCCATCCTCATATAACTCAGGCTGATGCGAGGACGTTAAACCACAAACAAACAAAACAAATTGAACTGTGAATATTCCTACAACTCTAGACAACCTGAGAAATGTCGGTCTGATCCAGAAGATATAACTTGATGCTTCCTTTGTTACTTCGTTCACGAATACAATTTACAGAACTGTTTTTTTTGTATTGCATCACGGCCAATCGTCAATATATGTCACTTAGGCCCAGGGCAAAATATCACAAAAGTTTACTGTAAAGATCAATATATTAATGGCACGAACATTTTAAATGAAGTACATCATACAATTAATCACACAATTTGATATTAGTGCATTCAATCATAAAATGTTTGACTGTAAAGCTGCTCCCCGGGAACATTGTCCCTGTTTATGAAAGGGGTAGCAGTATCCCATAGGGACCTTATTTCCGCTATGGGGTTTGCCCGTTTGGCTTTTGGCGTGAAACCCACTTGCGGGTTGGTATTTACGAAAGGGCTGGTTGTCATTTGCCCTAAATGTGTTGGATGAATAATTAGCCATTACCCAGTACTCAACATGCAACTGACCCCAAGGGATATTTGAAGACTCCCTATCTTTCCTTACCCGTTGGTCATATGTGAGCCAAGCAAAACCTTGGTTTTTGGCAGCCAAATCTCTAACTATTTCCCAATGCTTCATTACCCGAGGGATTCTATGAGGGAATTTTTCAGCATATACTGCCACAAAACGCAAAAATGCCGTTGTCCATTGGTTCATGTTCCTAATGGACTGCTTAGGTTTGGAATTTGAAATTTTAAAATTGATTTTCCAGACTTTTGAATTTGAATTGTACCCGAATCCCTATCCCAGTGTTGAGATGGCAACAAGCTTTCAAATTTAATATATTTGTCGTGCCAGATTTTGTTTTTAATTTTAGTGTAATTTTGACTGGAAATAGAGCTAGAGATAAGGCTACCTGTAACTCTATCACTATCCGCAGATGAGGATGAATCGTCTGAACTGTCATAGTCACTTGAGTCATTAGTACTCTCACTTGTTGAATCAGACGAGGAGACATATAAACGTCGTGGTGTCCTAGACCGTCTAGGTCGCTTGCGACCTTTTGAGCCTTTGGCTCCTGATGCAGCACCTGCTCTTCTCTTCGGCCGACTTTGACGGGGCTCCAACACCACCTCTGTCTCAAGCTCTGAACGTGATGGGGACTGGCGCCGCCAGAACCCCTCCATTTGTTGTACCACTTTCTGGGTCACCTGGTTAACCAGATCCTCCATATGTGCAGCAGCATTAATGGTACTAGTCTGGTCCTCTGACCCGGCAGCTGCTGGGATTGGGCTGTTGCTAGGTAGGGTTGCTGCTCACTATCCCACACAGATACATAATAGAGCTCGGTATCCCAAACAGATACAAAGTATAGCCTCATCTAGTATCCCACACAGATACAAAGTGTAGCCTCAGTATCCCACACAGATACATACAGTGTAATAGAGCTCGGTATCCCACACAGATACATAGTATAGCCTCATCTAGTATCCCACACAGATACAAAGTGTAGCCTCAGTATCCCACACAGATACATACAGTGTAATAGAGCTTGGTAAGCACAAACTGATGAAACAGGTGTAACAAGCTCACCCATAGCTATTATTGTATTGTCCAAGTCGACACTAGTATAAGGACACCACCTGTATATGAAGAATGTGAAACAAAAATAACCAACACAGGCGTTAGTAACATGACTAGCTATAATATAGCCCTTTAAAGTTATTTTTTGTTGTTAAATAAATGAACGATGCAATGCCTTCCATCAGAGTGACCCATTGTACATCATGCTGGGTATATATATATATGCCACAATATCCTGTTGTTAATGCAGGTTTTTATTAACCTACCATTCAATGGGTTCTCAGTCTCTTCATGGCTGATACCAGTACTGCCCTGATGTTGTTATAATATTTTTTATTTCCCTGCCTGTTTAGATGGACCCCATCAGTATCATATACGGTCGCTTGACTTTCAGGTGACCAAAACCCGGTTAGACGGTGAAACATAGCCCCATCCATACCCCTGATGTAGCAGTCCAGACGCCTATTCAGCTCATCAGCCCGCTCGTTAAACCATGCTGTGTCCACTGCGTAACGGATGGGGCGCGAAGGGGGGAGCCTGTGTAAAATCTGACACACAATCACTTCTTTGATATCGTGGGCATATTTTAGAGTGATGATGAGGTCTACAATGCACTTAAATATGCTATCCACTGTCACATGCACATTGCATAAATCGTTTGAGGCCGTCTGTAAAATCACAATGTCTGGGTGACTGTTTTCAACAAGTGCGACCCCCCTCCGCCCGATCGTTTTTGTGCCAGCTCCGCCAAATCCCTCCAAACATACAATTAAATCGTCCCTAGAAAGTTTAAAATTGTCGTTCACTCTATCGTTACTAGGGTCCCGAATAAACTGTTGCAATCTCCGAACGAATGAATGTCCTAGCATCAATGCACGTGCAGGCATAATGTGTATGTAAACATTGAATGTTTGTAAACAAAAGCCAGCTGGGTTTTGGCGCGCTGGTCAAACCATGCATATAAATCCAAAAACTCACAAATGCTTGATTACTTACGGCTTTCGCACAGATATGGTTGCTCCCACACAATGTCCTATGTCATCGGATAGCACGATATGGCAATACGATGTATCAAAACATATAAAACAAAGAAAAAGTTGCGGAGCAAAATCAGTTGAATGGTTCAGAAAATGGCGATTGACGTCACGTGACTTCGTATTCCAACATAGTCACGTGACACACTACTGAAAGTATCAAGGGAGATAACCCAATTATAATTAGATTACATATCCACCTCCCACCAAAACATTGAATACCAGCACATAAGTAAACAGGTTGATATCTGAAAACAGAAGTTATAAATTACTTTATGTGAACATAAATACAAATACATAAACGCCAATAATAAACCCTATCCTTTGTATGTTGATTATGCAATAACGTAAACTTTAAATCACTATATCAACCCAAACGATCAACAGTCAGACATAACCGACAGGCTGACAATTATATCAAATAATGCATGAATACAAATATGCATTTTATAACAACTTAATTTGAAGATAATACCACCATTATGCTATAACACAAGGATATCGGATGTTTTAATAAACATGCTGATTTCCATCTAGTCCGGCACTTCATGAAATTGGTTACTTAACAGATCCCTGACATAAACTATAGCTATCCTAATACATTTGCTTGTTTTGTGTGTTTGTAAATGGTTTAAAGTCATCTCAACAGCCAAAGTATTATAAAGACGGAGGGACACCACCGACAGGAAGACGAGGGAAAAAAGAAATGTCCAAAGTGTTCTAGTGGGAAGAGCAGATCAGTTTCGATTTTCTAGAACCCTGCTGATGTTTATTACGAGAAGCGTAAGTGAGTTATACATATATTGCTGTTTATTGATTGGCTGTCCTACAGCAGTGTAAGGCATGCTGGTATATTTATCACACAAAATAAACTGAACAAAATACAACCACCTGTTGCTTCTGTACATACATGTATGTATTTGTATTATCCGTACGTGTTTTAGACGTCGACGTCTTCCTTGGTGATCTTTATTTATTTGTTATTTTAACCTAAATATAAAGAATTATTTTAGATCATTTGGCAAAAGATCAGACAAACAGAAGTATTTCTATATATATTGATAGACTTATCCTACTTGTGTGAGGTGTTGATCTACTAGTACGGACACAGGTGTTGACCCCGTTTTCACAGAAACCCTAACACTCAATGCAATATGAGCTTATGGAATATTAGCTCTCAGTGTTCCCGTCAAATTTGCCTTTCAATCTTAACTGTCTCAAGTGACGTGGTGATTTCTTGACATATTTTAAGTTCCCGAGGTTTGCCGTTACCTTGATGGCGGCACGTATGTCTTTAGATAAGTGCCACATTTCATAGCATACACATTTAACTTAATTTGAAATTAACAAGAACATTTTCTTATTTTTGACATTCATAAAATTGAGAGGTTAATGCAACCCCTCTTTTGTTTCAACAGTAGATAACACACATTTGGATTTCCACATGTGTGGTCCGTACCTCCACCTGAGTCCCAGAAGACGAAACAGTATTGTGCAGTATAATTCATTTTAGCATACTGTATCTGGAACATAACTTAATAGGCACATTCACATTGTGTGTCTCACATTCGTTTTTGATAATTGAAAATGATCTGAATATTAAGAGGATTTAATTTAAAACTACGTTAATCGTTGATAATAAAGAACGAGATGACATTTAAAAGGATTTGTTTTTCTAGGGGCCAGGTCTGGTTGTTATGACGTCGACAGGAGAAAGGTCATTAAAGGTTTTACAATGTGTGTAAAAGTAGAAACAATGAAAGATACATGTGTGCAATATTAACAGGTTGCTATACAATGTGTACATGTATGTTGTACAATATTAACAGGTGTGTTATACAATGTGTACATGTATGATATAAACGTCTCGGACTATGAAATCCACAAGCAGAGTCTACCACCTTATACCCTAAACGATTGACGTACGACACCCCCATGTGATCACACCTATACAACTCCGTAACACATACAGTATGTAACATGAATTACACTGAACTGTGTTGTACTTCTTATGTACCGCAGCGCTAGCACATAGATGTTAAAGTCAACTGCTCAAAGACGACTTAATGTAATGTACATGTACTATATGTTTGTTTACCTGTTACACTTACAGATATATAGACATATATATCACATGTACAATGTAATGGATGTTATTGTGTATTGTACGTGTTATGGTTCAATGTAAAATATTGATATAATTGATGTAATGTGATAGGTATCTTCAGTGATTAACAACTATAACTACCTTTTTTATCTCGCGTAGATCAACATTACACTAGAGTATATATACATATCTGGCTACATATCTACATTGTAAATATAGAATATGGGTACTGTCTTTATGTCATGAAGTATCACACAGTACAGTAAAGTACAGTTTGAGTTGAAGAGGACATGAATATTCAATAAAAAAGTCATCGATCTTAATATGTCAACAACAACCCATTATACTGTATATGGTCTCCGTCAGGTATTATTTAACATACTAATGATTGAACTCGATGGTGTTCTACGGAAGCGTGTTAGTGTCATATGATGTCATTGTTATGTCGTAGTAACGATAGAAGATATAGACGAACATTGTATCAACATAAAGACGCCATATTGGATATTTAGAGTTACGTCCCCTAAATCGGAGTAAAGATACTCCCGGTTTCCCATTACTCACGTGTACACAATACTGGCGGTAACTTGTATCAGGGACGCTGTTCTCTAAAATTCAGAAAGTAAAAGTTGTTTGTTAGAATTAGTAACGATATGATGTTCTCTGTGATGTGCTTCAGTTTAGTGGTCATCAGACATTGCAATCGTCTATTTATATCAGTTTGTCTATATGTCATAGGATTTGTTTATGGTTGGGTCATGCATACAAATGTAATACTTATATTAAAACCTGGCCACGCAATATACATACAAATCGTCTGGTCGTAAGGAGCTATGTCATCGCAGCTAGTTGCACATTAGTTGTATTATCCTTTATTCAGTTGGATACAGCAGGACCCACACTACATATGTCTAATATAGATCCCACCAACTAGACCTCTCGTGCCACCTATTGAGCAGCCAACGTGTCACAGTGAGTCACCAGCGCCTACACCTCGGAGGTCTTGTCGACAGAGACAACAGCCATCTTGGATGAGATCAGTGGATTATGTATGCTCACAGCAGACATCTTTGCCTGCTTTGACCTCCAATTTGCTTGAAAAGGCTAGATTTTTACTGGATGTGACATCAAGTGATGCATTTAGGAACATGCCGGATATGGCCCGTGATGCATTTTTTACAAATTTTAAAATCTTGACAAGTATAGTTAGTTGCATATATATATGGACTTCTAACTCGAGTATTCTATTGCTGAAATACAACTTTTTATATATATATTTTAAAGTATACTTTGATTATACACTTAGGGTTGTATATTGTGTTTGAATGTTCTTTGTTATACTACTTGTTACCTTTTTGTTAGAAGACGTGGAAATCTTCTTTGTAAGGAGGGGAGAAGTGATTAGGGTTGTTGTAATCTTAAATGGTATAAAGAAAATTGTGTGGTACATTTTTTGTCATGCTTGTACCATTGTGAAAGTAATTTTTCAACAACTTTATTCTGCAATCATATGAACAGTGTATTGCAAAAATAATATTTTCTAAAATTATTTTAGAACTCTGTGAAATCTGTTTATTTATGCAATGATATCAGTTGCATTAGTTTGGTTTATATATTCCCTTAAGTGAAGATGAAGACATCTTCTTTGTAAGGAGGGGAGAAAGTAACAGTGTCGTTATTGACAATGTATTGTTCATATTATTTAGTTGTTTTTATGAATACTTAATAAGTGCAACTTGTATACGAGCATTTGTCATATTTATATATATATATATGACAGTGATCTATTTTTAGTTTAGATGTACACCTGTCCGACTGGGTTCAGGAGTTAATGTATTTTTAAAACTCTTTCTAGTGGCCAGTAATTGGTCAGTGCGCAGTGAGTCGCGCTTGTGTTAAATTGTATTCACACCTGTACAAGTTTTCAGCCTGTGTGGACGGAATTCTAAACTTGCATTGTTTTGATCTTTTTGGCTACAGATCACAATAATTGTGAGTACATTATATTTTCTGTGGTTTTTATATATGTATACATACATACATCGGTAATGTACATTTGTAACATGTAAAACATATTCAGTAAATTAATTGAATGTTTCAATTAATTCAAATTTAAATTTTCCCGCCATTTTGTTCCAAAGCTTTGTACAGTTTGGTAACGATGATTTTGATCGACCAGTTTGTAGTAACTGTTATAGATGTCTTTATTTGTAGTATTTGAATAACCCTAAAGTCCACATACGCTGTACAGGTTGTCTCCCTTGGATCAAGACCCTCTTCCCTTTGAAGAGGTAGGTCGTATTTTGTGATCCTGTTTATTTGATATTTCTAACAGATGTGATATATTTGTAAGTGTAATTGTAAATAACATCAGTCGCTGGTAATTCATATATATATCTGTTGTATTTACAGATGTAGGTTTTGCATAACTTTCTATCACAAGTGTTACGCACATGTGTATTGTATTTCAGATGATTGCGACTGTGTTGTTCAGTATTTTGATTTAGTAATAAATTATATAGCGAAGCGTAAAGTTATCAAGTGCTTTAATCTGCTACGTTAGAGCAAGTTAGCCTGTTCTATTATGTAAATGTCTAGGGTAGGAAAGGTTAATATTTATTGTTATTAATTGCTGTTTTAGGGTCTTCTGACCAGGGAATAAATGATATTGAAATGAAAGAAGGTGTTGATCATTATTGGACAAGAACCTTTAAGCCACGACCGGCTACATTACAGTAGTAGTTTGTGTTACATCAGTAGTTTGTGTTACAGTAGTAGTTTCCGAGTGTTACAGTAGTAGTTTGTGTTACAGTAGTAGTTTGGTAGTAGTTTGTGTTACAGTAGTAGTTTGTGTAATAGTAGTAGTTTGTGTTACAATAGTAGTTTGTGTTACAGTAGTAGTTTGTGTTACAGTAATATTTTGTGTAATAGTAGTAGTTTGTGTGATATTAGTAGTTTGTGTTACAATAGTAGTTTGTGTGATATTAGTAGTTTGTGTTACAGTAGTATTTTGTGTAATAGTAGTAGTTTGTGTAACTGTGTCATTATTACGAATGCTAAACTTGTAATTGCCGAATACCTAACTGTGTCATTATTACGAATGCTAAACT
>JAUMHH010177663.1:0-15388 GCA_032359455.1 Chlamys rubida
CTCTCACAAACAAATGACATAACAATCAATACCTGCTCACAAGAGCAGATAACTCTGCAATACGAAAAGACGGAATAGTCATGTGCGCGTGACCATTGTAATTGTTTTCTTTCTTGCATATTAAACCTTGTATACTGGTGAAGGAAAATAAAAGAATTCACATGATTCGTAATGTTTATTTCTCATTTCTTTTCATTAAAAGAATCAACAAAATCATTCCATTAAATATTGCGATAGATTTCCATATAAATAAACTACAGATATATTAACATTCATTCATCAGATCACGATATATTTCTGGACTTGCACCATTCAGACAAAACATCAAAGAAGGCTGGCAGACATCATGCACTGTGCACTTTGGACAATCACAACACTGACTTTCACTCTAAAATTATTTACTTGTATATAAACAAATATCTGTTAACCCTCAACATGTGAAATATTACTACTACAGTAAAACTGCTTTACAGTAACAAGTTTACAGAACAAACGAACAAACTTTACATGAAGGCGACACTCATATTTCAAAGTTTCAAATGTTTTAAAGTGCCATTAATTTTTAGGGCCCACAGCTTAAATTGTAAAAAGTTTTAAGTTTTTTCCACCATTTAAAATCGAAATGTTTTTTGGCTACTTATGAATATTCCATGCACATAAGAACATCAACAGGTACAATAAATAAATTATAGTGACCATTCTCATTGAAAAGACCTCCTCATTCTTTGATGAAAAGGCATTACATAATCTGTTAACCTACAAAATGTAGCAAGAACAGAAACAGTCTTAAAATGGACCCCTGGCATTAAAATTATAAATGACTGAAATTTAGATTTACTAATTAAGTATGTAATATTGCATCAATTTGCTGTAAGCGATGGTTTTTGGTGTAGTATATTCTGGAAAAACTGTTCATGTTTGTGGTCGAGGTGCTGTAGAAACGTGTGTGTGCGCGCCTCCCGGTCCTTTGCGTACTGTTGTACCCTACACTGTATACTAACACTGTCCTCACTATCCTCCACACCACGCTGCTGTTTTATCTCCTTCAGGACATTCTCGTAGTCACTTTCTCTCTGTCTCCTCTCCTTCTCACCATCATTCTTTTCCTTCGCATCCTGTCAGAAAAGAAAATAATAGTACATTTGTAATCAAATGTTTAAAAAGAAATTTACCACAGAAGCAGACATTATTATGCTCTTTACTTATATAACATTCAATTTAATATGATAAAATAAAACTTGTGATGTACAAGTACGGAAAGGTTTATTTTAATTTCGTCTGTAGGAAGATTGGCAATACAAGCTTGGTTTGGATGGACATACCTTAACATGAACAGAGAAATCAGGAAGGCTAGATGAACAGGTATGGAGGGGTTTATTACCAGATCTACAGAAATAACTATAGGGAATGTGTGTATCTTAGCATGGCAGGAAGGATTATAGAATTTGATGGTTTCCTTACCTTGACAGCCTGATAATTCTTCTGGTAGTGTAGAACGCCTGAATACAGATGCCACACACTGAACTCCGGCCACAGTACACTTACAAAGGCAAGACAGCTGTATGCGGTCTGTAAACACAAAACAAAAAATAATTTTTATAACTTTGTAATTGGCTAGAGATATGTTTAACAGACAGACATAGTCCAATAAAATGATAAGAGGAAGATCATAATTTTCTGCCAGTCTCATCATGGTCATATCATAAACTATAATTTGTTAACATCATTTATAGAGATGTAAAAAGGTAAGAGTTTTCCCATGCCGTTATAGGTTTTGCACTAGAAAATAGTGATAATTACCGTACAGACACATCTAGTACATTGTATGTGGTATAGTGTCGGTGTTAACCAAATGGGACAGTACCCAAAATGGAATACTTGTGGGAAAGCAGCCTAAGAAACAGGCATACAATTCAAAGAAGCATTTTTATGTACAGTTTTCACTACTTGATACTTTTATGTCAATTTAACTGTACATCTACTCAATTGTCTGTTTATTATGGTAACAGGGACAGTGTAAGGTATTTAAAGAAATAATTTTGAAAACAACTTTTTAATCTACATGCCATGTGATGCCATCTATTTGGATATCATTTTCAGAAACTTATTTTTCATAACAAATGCTAGTATGGAGATCAGAACCTCCATTGACTCAAACATTTTTGAAATATATGTGATTTTCTGCTTATATTGATCTCTTACCCCCCAATATTAGCTAAAATACCAAAGTGTCCCTTTCAGGGTACAATTACACCTGTTCAAGAGCTTTCTGACCCTAATACTGTAGTATTTCCTGTCATACCCAGGATTTATAGAGCCACACGCAGGATCTACCATCTTGTAATAGACAACACCAGTGAACAATATATAATGTACACATTTATAAACATTTCTGGAATAATTGATACTATGGTATAAAATACATCAATATCTACTTGAAAAGTGTCCTGTTTTTGGTACACTTATGCTAGCTGTTTATTAATTCTGACCTGTGCTGTTCTTTGTTTATAGTCAAAAAACTCGCTCAAGGAAATTTCCCACCACTTAACAATAGGATACTAATGCTGTATTAATTTAAACATTATATTTACCATGTAAGAAATCACTTGTTGCTTGACTCTCCTAACAACTAATACAGGAACGATTCTCCCAGTGGTCTGGGGACTAATCGATAATTTGTTGGCATTCATTATTTCACATTTACTTAGTGGGAAATATTTTCATTCTTATGTTCCAACTCTAACTCATACCAACCAGATTTTGTAATAGAAACATACCTGCCACAAAAGGAAGTCACTGAGTCGCACCTCTCCTGAAGTCCGGATAAGGAGATCTGGATCTCTGGAATTCCTTGTGTACAGACACTGTTCAAGCAAATCCTCGGATATATCACTGATTTGGGAAAGAATGTAAAGTTAAAGTGAGGCAAACATACAAATGGACACAGGTAAATGGAATTTATTTGGAAAACAAGTCCTATTTACTTTAAAAGAATACCGGGTATGTTGTCCCAATCTAAGCAACATTTTCAATTTTCTTTACAAAGATTGAACACATCCAAACTTTGAAACATATCAAATGTATCAGACTGGGATCAAAAACAACACTGTATTAGGCTCAAAGAATCATACACAGAACTGTTTATACAATTATATCTGAACCTGTCACAATACTTCATATATAAAAACCTGATACAGAAAAAGATATAACCCTGTTTGTGCTTACAAGGTTTCTGGAGAAGAAAATTAAAGTTAGTTTCAAGGGAAATAACTTCAGGAAAAATAGTCCATTCTTCATGCACATGTACCTATGATGTAGTTTGACTGTGCCAAGTTACCAAAAAATCCACAAACAATTTAAGAGCAGTTACACTTGAGAGGTTTCTGGAGAGGAAATTTCAATTTTCATGGGCCATAACTCCAGGGAAATAGTCATATCGCAAATTCCTTTCTTCATGTACATCTACATACGATGTGGTTTCACCGAGTCAAAAATTTCCAACAATCTGTGAAGGAGGAAATCCTCTTTAAAGGTTTCTGTGTGTAAAATACTTGAGGTACTAAAGTATAACTTAAGTATAAAGCCAATTACCATCTCCACAATGACCACTCACCTGGTCCTGATAAGCCCATTTGACACACCCTCAGCCAATTCCCGCATGCCAGCACAAATCTCATCTCTGGAGGTATATGCGAAGCACACATTCAGTATTGCCCTGTGGATAATAAAATACAGCAGTATGAAGATATGTCATTAAATACAGCACACATATTTTCCTTCATTTTTCACTTTGAATGCAATCAATTAGATTACTATGAACCAATGAAGTCTCAGTTTCTTAGGGTTATCTCCCTTACTCTGTAAAAACTTCAAAAGGCCCACTGCATGGGACAGTGGCTAAATCATACCATCCAGACCCTGGAACAATACTTCATTACTTTATTGTGTTTCACTATTGAAAAATCAAATAAGAGAAACTTCAAAAGTGATAAAAATACATAGGTTAAGAAAATGACCACATGCACAAAAACTTTTTTTACAATGAAAAACAAACTAACAACATAATTTCTTACTAAACTCTTTGTGAAATATCTAAATCTATATGAAATCAAAGCAATGGGTCACATATTCAATACATTTTTTTTCTTTGTGAAACATACAAAAAAATCCCCCATTGGATCAAGGTTGAGGTTACTCTTCAATACTTGTTGACTCCTGCCGAACATATATGATGTACAGATACCCTGTTGTGATTCCACATGCTATACACTGCATTTGTGTTACTAAAAATAGATTTTCCTATATACAATAGAAAATAGCAACCATACCCATTACATACCTGCAAGAGTTATTCATCTTGACCATGATTCTTATCATCATTCATGTTTCACTTTTTTTCAAAAATCTATTATAGGAAACAGAATTATGTCTAAAAGACTTAAACCAAAATCTTGAAAATTCAAAACCTGTACTTATTACAAACTGTAAGCCTTTGTTCATAACTTCAGGTTTTGTATATCTTAATAAATTTATGAAAACATGTTAATTTCAAGTCACCGTCGTGATGCCTCTACTATAGACAGATGGGTATAAATGAGAGGCTCTGGACACCTCTGGGTTGGGAGGTACGATGCTGTTGGATGCAGTTCTCATTGCCCTGTTTCATTTGGTGTGTTTCTACCACAGTTTCAATAGTTCTTAGTCTCCAATGGTGTACCTGGACCTCCCTTTTGTGCTTTAAACGGCCAACCAGTAGACTTTTAAAACCAAAGTTGAAGCTAATATTTTGGAAAATTAAAATAATCATTTGTATAGCTCATCTATTCAAAGAATAAGGGAACTAATGTGGTCACCCCAGCATCACCCTATGGCCAGCTTAACTTGAATGTCAGTTTTTGAGCAAGCTTCATGTTTCAGTAAGTTTTTGTATGTAGTGTGAGATAACCACACCCCATTGGCCTTGGACTATTATAAGGTTGAGGTGTTTATATGCAGTATTAAAGCAATGTGCTGAAACGTATTTGTTTTTATACTTTAGGGGCCTAATTGGACTTGATTAAATTCTTTTTTTTGGTACAGTGTTGGATCACCTCACTCATTAGAATGATGAATGCTGTATACCGAGAAATTTTTACCCAGTCAAATATTCGTTCTACACTGGTAAAATCATTGTTCGCATAGTGTTATTGTATAAATTATTGTATATGCTGCCTGCATACTTGTATAAATTTGCAGTCGTGATAAATTAACCCTCATTGTCAAGAGCAAAAACAACGAAAAGTTAACAAGCAGCGAAAAGTTTCAGGTATATTACTATATAGTATCACAAAGGTTGAGGCATTGCAATGTGCTGAACCATTATTCATATTGTAGAGGCCAGTAGGGCTAATTTCAAACTTAACTTGCTCTAGACCTTTTTATGATGCCATACAAAGATTTCATTTACTACATATATTAATTTCGAAGATCTTTTATCAGAATAATATTAGTAATACTTGGACATATATGTAACACTGTAACTACATTGTAACGCATATTCTGTACTGTTACCTATATTGTAAAATAACAAAGAAAGTCGCTCATACCGTAATAACAAGACTAGTTCTGCAACCTACAACATGTACGTTTCTATTGATATTTTCTAACTTAAAATGTATCACAAATAGGTGAGCGATGCTCTTCTCAAACAGCTCTTGTTTTTTTCTCGTAAAACAGGATGCATATATACAATGTACATGTATATCAACATAATATTCATATAAGTTTGTATTCCTTCCTTTTTAGATGAATAATTATTTAAATATTACTATTTAATATTTACATATAGGTTCCTGTTGACTTGTGTTGCATTAATGACCTACATTTCTCAGTGTAATGCTACAAAGCTACAAATAACAATTATATATTATTTGCTATATTATAGTTATATATTATATAACTATAATATAGCAAACACACAGTAGGAAGTGAAGCAATATCACTGCATTTTCTTACACTTCAAGATTACATCATGATCATGACTTGCTTTGATTTAACCAGTGACACATGGTGGTCAGGGACAGTTCTACTTTCAAATCAAGGGTTTTCATTAAAGAATTCTGTTCTACTTTTCCTCTAACTAAAATTTAACAAAGGTCAAATTGTGATATCTCCCATGTTCCGCGTTAATGATTTAACGGCATGCACATAGCAGACATTTACAGAGGTAAGTAATGACGGACAACCAAACCTGGCTTTTGTTTTGATTGTATGATGTATTAATGTATCTATGCCTCAAAACAGATCCACACTGTAACAGAATTTGTGCAAGATGTGATACTTGTGAACAAATCTATAAAGTTTGTGACAGCTAAGGACTGAAATCTGTAGAGTGATGACATTGTTACGTAGGTATGACTGGATCTTTATGTATGTATCTTCAGCAACTTGATCCAAGTTATAGCATGTTAGGTTTCTATCATAATTACTCGGTCACTTTAATATTTTAATTTTCTTATACTGCTATTGGGTTGTAAAAGAAACTATTACTAAGCAATGCTGAACTGTCAAGACTTTGATCATTGTTGATAACTAGATAATTTTCAATTTTATCAGCTAGATAATTATTTAAAGCCAAATGATTTCAGTGTCATACAAGGACAATGCTAGTCTGTTAACCATTTCACCACTGTAGACCATCATTGACTATCCAGATGTAGAGTCTGCCCAAGTTACCTAGGGGTGAAAGGCTTAAGTCAATTATATTATACTGTCAATATGTATACATATGAAAGTTGTTTTAGGTGTATTTTATAGCCATGCAGTTAGGAGTCCTGTAGCCGGTGTGGGATCAGGATGACATAGAGGTGGGAGAACCTAGGCAACTAGTTTCCATGTGCATCCTTCGTCAAGACTGCTCATCACAGACTCTTCTCAGATAGCTCAGACATGTCAGAGACAATCATGCAATGACAGGGATAAGGAAGGTCCTGGACACTTCGACCTCCCACGAACCCTCCATGACTTCAGTGACATCTATAATACTACATCATAGACCTCTGCTGTTAAGATGTGGACATTTGCATTGAACACCTAAGGATTTGCATGGTATTGTAGTATTTAACGATCCTTTTCTCCCTGCACTGTGTTTTTCCCCCCAAATATACAGTATTCTCCCCTCACTTTTTTGTTTTGTAGCACAGTTGGGCCAGGATATTTCGCTTTAAGTTAGCTTTAAGTCAGCTTAAGTGATGGTGTAACAAACTGAGGTCCAGGTTCAAATCCAAAGACAGCACTGCTGAACTTAGAACACTGTTGATGCTTATATTTTGCTTATTTCATCTTTGTTACTTGTTCATAAAAATCTCGCAAGGTAAGATTTTCTTTACAGAAATTGTGAAACTAACAACACTAAGAAAAACATAATTTTAAACAAAAGGCTAGCAGGGGCACACTTTGTTCATATAATCTTGTAATTGTTAGGGTGAATTTGGGACCTAATAAAGGCATTAGAAAATGTCTGCTGTAGTTTTTCCATTTATGTGCTTTTGCATGTGATATTTTCCCAAAGCCACAAGGCACAGGCCCCTGTGGAAATGAGGTAGACAAATCTAAACATTTGATTGGCTCTTACCTGGTATTGTTCTTGGAGAAGTGGACAGCATCAGCCACCACCTGTTGTACATCAGGGGGCAGCAAGGACAGGTTACCAAGCACCCTCACACACACCTCATGCTTCTGGATCAACTCCCTGTAACACAGATCAAGCAGATACCTCACTTACTTAATTAGCACAGTATATGGGGAATATTTGGAATGATATTACATCCCTGTACACAAAGTGAAGGAGGAACATTTTGAACACAGTAATGTTTTGGTAATTCATAAAGAGAACAAGCTAGAGTGGCCAGGGAATATTTCTTGCAGCAGTAGATCTCTGTTTCACCTGGCAATGGTGAAAAAAAACCAACATCAAAATTTGGCCCTAGTAAACTGTGCTGTCCACAGACCGAGACAGGTTCAAACATGCAGACAGAATTACACAGGCATTCTGTTATAATGTGTGCCTTATTGAAGCATTGAACTGCTTTCAGTTGGCATTCCTAGGCAATATAAATTCTAACTGGACAAAGGCAAATTCAATGAAGTGCTAGCATGCTTCATATTACGATTTGCCTTTGTCCAGTTGGAATTCATATTGCCTATAAATGCCAAGCCTATGAATGCCAACTGAATTACATTTATTATTTTTCAGCATTTAGTTCAAATAATATATATATCGTGTATGTTTGTTCAATGAATAAAACAGCCATTGTCCAGGGAGGGTCAGTGGTATCCAATTATGACGTCATATTAATGATGACGTAAACAATCGTTTGATGGCATTCAAAGCCTATATGAATGCCTACTGAATTTGGTTGGGTTATATAGTGGCAATGCCATGAATGGTAAATATAAAGGTATGGTAAGTGTTCCTTATCATTGATCACATGCATATTTTTTGCATAGCCCACCTGGCACAAAAGGCTGTGAGCTAATGGTATCTGTAGCAATGATCTTCTATTGATCTTTTTCCTTTTTTTAACAAACTTCTAATAAACTGAAAGACTGCAATATTTGGCTTAGTAAGTAACTGTTATGGAGTGCTTAAGTTTCCTCATATAAAGGATCTTGACTAAAATTGAAGATCACACCGGTCAAATATGTTCTAAAGTTCAAATAAGTTACCTTAACAATTATAAGGTCCAGAGCTATAACATAATTATGTACATAAGTTTTGTAGACTTCCAGTCTTTCTGTTACGATATATTTTGTTAAGGTCAATAATCACAGTGTGCTGGGGTCAAATGTCAACATTGGCTATATATATATGAACTTTTATACAGGTATTGTAGCTACTGGTCAACTGCAGGAAGTCAATCAAAGCGGACAGTCAAAACTTGGAACAATCTTACGGAGGAAGTTGTATTGGCACCAAATATAAACACGTTTAAGAACAGATTAGATAAACTTTGGAAGAATGAAGAACTTTATTATAATTACAGGGCACATGTAACAAACGTTGACTTTTAAATCATACAAACATTGAAATTTTGAGTCCAGTGTAGAGGAGCTATATCGGCTCCTGTATTGGAAACTTACTTTAACTTAACTTTAACTTAAAACAAAGAAATGTTTGACAGTGGACAATGTACCATTTACCATAAGCTCACAGGCATCTTGTGCCAGGTTAGCTCAGATGTGAGTTCAGTCATTAAGAATAGTTCCGACAAAACATCTAAGATTTCCCTACCTTTCCTGCATAAGACGTGCAAATTTCTGCCGGGCGATCTCCATGAGGCACCCAACCTCTTCCTTGGAACGCTTGAAATTCTCAATACTGAAGGCATAAACAGTTACTTCTGTGATGCCAAGGTCAAGACACCATTCCAGAGTCTGAAAACAATAATGATGTTTGTCTTTAGATAGTCCTGTTTTAAGGGAACGTAGTACAATATATTCACACAGTAGTTTAAGAGATGAAGCATGTTCATGGCTGATTTTTTTTTTATATTAAAAGCCAGTTGAACATGTCTGTTTGGTAGTGATGGGCTGATGATTGATTATAATAGAAAATCGATCGGTTTACCCTTTCTGATTTCGATTACAAATTCCATAATTAGTAATTTGATATAATCGGTTCATCATGGAAATCAAAGTATTTAAATATTTTCCATGTAAAACATGCTTTGAAAGTCATATATTCTTATGATTTATACTATATGATTGATAAAAGTGCATAAAATTTCCATGATATCCATTCATTGTAAAAGAACAAAACCTAATGTATAGTTTGTTTTGTTTGGTTTGTTTGTGTTTTACGTCCTATTAACAGCTATGGTAATTTAAGAATGTGCCAGGTTGCAGTGGTGGAGGAAAGTCTGAGTCCCCGGAGAAAAACCACCGACCTACGGCTAGTGAACAACTCTGTCTATTGATGCAATAGTAGTGTTCTCACCATATTGGGTATTCTGTCCAATAAAATTATAAACTGATCATGAAATAAATCATCGATTGGTTTCCTACTATTTCCGATTATCGATTATGATTTTAAACTGATTACCCATCACCACTGTTTGGTTGTACCAAAGACTTTTTTTTTATTCTAGGGGTGGATTATACAAATGCATTGCCATGTTAACAATTATTCAAGACCCAACAACCAAAATCTTGTCAGTAACCAGAGTAAAACACATGTACAATAGAATTTTGTTTTTCTTTGCAATTGGACAGTACAAATAAATGCTAACAGGCTATATATACATATAGAGGATATATACATAGAGGATATATACATACAATGTTTTGAAGAATAAAAAAATTTAAGTTAATGTGAGCTTCTTTTTACGGTGCGATTTCTTTCTAATGTCACAATAGGTATTACCGGTATACAAGAGGTATGAATTAGCAAGCAAAATCTATGACTTGGGTGTATTCATTGCCTAATACTGTAGTCATACCGTAAGTTAAAACATTGAACATTGTGAATCAGTCTTTCCAAGTCTTCAGAATCCATGAGTGAGACAGTTAAATCAATAGAATACTTTGACCCGAGATAACTTACTTCAGCAAGTTTATCAAAACCCTTCAGATGTCCCTCTGCTCTCTCCATGCTGTTTTTCTTTGCAAAACGTCTGTTTCCGTCCATGATGATGGCGACATGTTTGGGGACAGGGCCAGTTTTGAGGATCTTTGTACAGATCTGGTGTATCCAGGACTTGCTGGTCTTTTTCTCTGGAAACCATGACATGGTATCCGTTTATCTATATAAAAAAGAAGAAGACATGAAGCAGAAGTGTTATTGACAATCCTGTACTCTCTTATCCCTACGCATGCATAACAGGACAGTCCAGGGTAAAGGGAAACGGGTGACATCCCTATACGCATGCATAACAGGACAGTCCAGGGTAAAGGGAAACGGGTGACATCCCTACGCATGCATGAAAGGACAGTCCAGGGTAAAGGGGACTGAGGGAAAGAAAATGAAAGTGCTTGGTGTCATAATTGGACAACAATGATGCGACGTCATGAAAGCAGGATCATTCCAATGCTGTCATGAGGAAATTGTGACACATTTTAGTATGATTGGCATGTATATATGAGAGAAAAATACCCTTTCATACCCAGAGTTGTAGGAAAGGGAAATTCCACCATTGGGATTAAAACTCTCAGCAATGTGTGTGTGTGTGTGTGTGTGATGGTGTGTGTGTGTGTGGGGGGGGGGGGGGAACCTTTGGTTGGAACTTCTCTATATCCTATATACACCCTTAACATGAAAGAGTCATATTCTTTATATTTGCAATAGAGATCACTTTTAGAAATGTCCTTGATTCAAAGTTGAATTCGGCCTTCAGGACTATTGTTAACATGAAGTTAATATTGTGTAAACTTATTTTGATTCCGATAAGATTTTGGTTAAACATGTATTATGTATTATGCACATAACAAATGTCTACAAATGATGACATACATTGATAGTGAATAACCAGTCACTTATGCAAAAAAAACTTGTGTGTGTATCAGCACAAGAAAGAGTAGGAAATTTCATCTTACGTCCCATTTCATGTGACTTTACAATGGGTAAATGGTGCAAGGTCATGAAACTGTGGAAATAATGATACTGCAAATTGTGGAAACCGCCTGTGGTGATTTAAAAAAAAAAAAAAAATCATTGACCAGTTTATTTTTGCCCAAATGGCTCAAGTTGGTCTTTTTTAAAATCTTTCATGTCCAGGGGTGAAATTAACTACAGAAATCCCACGGTATGGAAATTCCAAAACATTCTTGGTCAGACTTCGGTTTTACTCAATCCGTAATATCTTTCAGTGAAATTTCTTGCCCTATATCCCACACCCCTGAGAACAGCTATATTGCTTGAGCTAAAGGTACATCTCCCTCAGTTGAGATGCGTAATAAAAGAAATATCTAATATATTTGGATAAAATTAAAAAAATTATACAGAATGGTCATTGATAGATTGCAAATTATTTTCTATCATGCAGGTTTTCTGTGTCTTCATTTTGCAGTTCATTGCTTTCTTTTACTCTAGTATTTCAATAGCAAACTGTAATATAATTGTGGCAGGTTCTAAGTGTACATAGGATTACCCAATCTCTACCCAGAGTTGTCGTTCCTTTTCAATCACACACACTAAAGGGAGTGCAAGGCCGTAACTCTGCGTGGAGATTGAGGATTACGGTCGCCTTCTTAAGCTTCGAGCTACAGGGAAATTCCCTTTTAAAGATGTGGATTAATTAGTTTGCCTTAGAAGCGTCAGCTGTAGGGAATTTCCCTTTAGCTCAGCGGTAGAGCATCGGGCTGGAGAGCCAAGGGTCGTGGATTCGAGCCCCAACGACGGCACTATCTTTATCACTATTCCTCGCCCTATTACAAATTGGTGCCGTTGACCGTGACCCTGAATTCCCGTTCAAGGTAGGAGAACCCTTGGCGGGGAGTCAAAGAACCTGGGTTGGTGTTAGAAAAAAGGGGGGAGTAGTGTAAAAGATGTTGATTAATTAGGTTTTTCCTTACAAGCGTCAGCTGTAGGGAATTTCCCTTTAGCTCAGCGGTAGAGCATTGGGCTGGAGAGCCAAGGGTCGCAGGTTTAAGCCCCAGCGACGGCACTATCTTTATCACTATTCTTCGTCCTATTACAAACTCAGTGGTAGAGCGTCCAACTACTGTAGATCGAGGGTTCGTTCCCCGGTGGAAGCACACTGTGGCGACAGCTAGGGAGTTAGAACCTGGGTTGTGGTGTTCGAGGGCAAACACATTTAAAAAGGGGGGAGTAGTGTGGCAGGTTTTAATGGTACAAAGGATTACGATCGCCTTCTAGCTTTGAGCTAGAGCCTAGGGAATTTCCCTTTAGCTCAGTGGTAGAGCGTCCGACTATAGCTAAGAATCTAGAGAGCGGGGTTCGATCCCTGGTTGAAGCACACTATTCTCTTTCCTGTTACAAAATGAATAATTTTTATTTAAAACAATAGTGTTTAAAACTATTATACAGTTTTCTTCTGTAACTTCATTTTGCAGTTGACATTACTTTCTTGTATTCAGGTAATGTGAAAGTTGGATAAATAGATCTTTTATTAATCATTAATATAACAAATTAACATAAAGGAGACATGAACATGATTAATATCATGAGTAATCATGTCTCTGTATGCATCGTGGTGAGTTATCTGTAATTTCGAATATAACTACTGCTACAGAAGTGTTACATCAAATGCACCGCTGATCCCTGGAAGTGATGGTCAAGAAAACATGTCCTGGTTAAGAGCATAAAATGAATAAAGTTATAAAGAAAAACTGTTGTTAAGACATTCAATAATGTTTTCAACGAAGAGTTCTCAAATGTACGCGTGTAATGTTTACGTTTTCACTGAATCATATTTCATCACACTGCCCTGTATAATATAAAGACGAAGGATGTAAATAAAATATGGGGGGGTGACAATCGCATTTCAAAGTCAACGTAATATTATGACACGTATATTAAATTTTACAAACACGTAGTTTAAACCAGGAAATTTAACACACCCCGTCGAAGAGTCAGCTGTACGCGAGGAAACACACCCGCATGGCTTTCACAGTGTACAAGTGTACGTAGTGACGTATCGCTATAGGTGAAAAGGTTTGCTTTATAAATCCGCGTAGAAAAGTAGGTCATTTCGAATCGCATAGATTTGTAAATGTGTCGAATTATTCAAAAAAATATTTTCATAGCTACACATTTTAAAATAATGTTTGTATTAATTATCGAAGATCAGTAAATAACACGCCAAACTGTCATATTTCAAGAAGGTCAGTGACCTATATATTACTCCGCCTCTATTCCGCGTGAAACTGTTGCGATCGATGAACGAAAATAACACAAAAATGGCGACTCATTTTCTAACCTTTGGTTAGTTATCGTCAGATTTTAACGACTGTGGATGTGCTAGGGAGGGGAACATGCCTAGTGAAGGCTCCTCAGGCGTATCTCTTTCCACTGTTGAGTCAGGTAATGTGATGTTGTTTTCGTAAACCACCCAAATTCGACCATTTTTGGAGAGCTCAAGTTCACGATTTTCATTTTCCTTTCAGAACTTTATTTCCTAATCTCCCGGTTCCTCGCATCAGGACCATGTCAGCGGGCTTCAGAGGTAAGTAGATGTCATTTTGTCGGTTTGTTGAACTCAATACTTAATCTTGTTACTGATCATTCCTTTTTCTTTTACAGGCATTGAGACAGGAGCTGACAGAACATCAGGTAAGACGAGTCGTTGTGTTGTCGACTTTATTTACGAATTACGCGCTCTTTACGGTGTTTTCCGTACCTAACGTGATGATTTTATGAAATTTTAAAGCTTGATTTATAATAATATCACATTGTTGTCACATTTTTTGTGGTGTGCACGGAATTTTGGTGATATTGATTATGGTATATTTTTTAGCTTTTACCAAAACGATTGGATTGGGAAGGCAGGCAACACGAAAGAAGTTATGAAAATTTGGTAAGAAATGTGAAAGTGGATAAACTTGACATGTGGGAAGGATGCTAAAAATTTTGCAAATTTTGTCAAGCTTATTCATCTGGGTTGATGTCATCGTTAATTGTAGCATTTCAATTTTATTTTATTGCCTAATTAGGTTTTATCGAAAAAATAGGCATTGTGTGACTATTTACGTCCAAATTCGAATAATTTTCCTAAGCATTATCATATCAAATGTGCAAGGTCATGTGCGTGATGTCATCGTGGAACGTGCCGCTCTGAGCCAATGAAAACCTAGCAAATCAACAAAGGTCATTTTGCTATTTATAGCCACAGAGAAAAGGAAATGCCCTACAGGCCTGCAAGCTGATTGGTCGAAATATTATGATAGTAAACAGAAGCACGTGGTTATGTAGAGAACTTGTCATTTTAACGAATTCACTAAAAAGATGCAAGGGCAACATTATTATTATTTTAATTTATGGTAAATAGATTTTTTTTGATGTTATGATAACATCACAAATCTGTTTTCGCAGTCATGTCGAAAATGGCAGTATATATCTAAGCAGATCTAATATAAGCACCCATGCTTTAATCAATCTAATACTATGTAGAGCATTTTCCACCTTTGTGTTTACACATGTATGTATAGTGGTCTTAAGCTTCTAGTTGACCAAACTTTCAAAATTATAATGAGTATGCCTAATTAACTGATAAAAATGAGTTAGCAAAATGTATTTTGAGTGTTTACGTTTAAAAAGGAATGTCTTTAAGGACTTCCCACCCTTCGTAATACACATGTTTTTCTTGTCGTATTTCCGTGTCGTCATTTCCGTATTGCGTATCGGGCATTCCATTACCGTAGTGTAAATTATAGTAACACCGGGTAAACAATA
>JAUMHH010177674.1:0-15388 GCA_032359455.1 Chlamys rubida
GAGAAACTCCACAGTACCACCTGACCAACAGGTTAACAGTTGTCCGCTCGTGGACGCACTGACCACCAAATTATATATATTTTAAATAAATTCTCAGCATAACTACGCGAGCTTCTACATACTCATCTATCTCAAACTTTACTAAAACTGCTTACTAATGAATAATGCTGTTGGAAGCCCTCGTAGCTTTTTGGAAAGCTAATACTTGTGACATTATTTATTTTCAAGTTTCAATTCTGATTATATAGTCAAAATCCAAGTGTCTTGTCAAAGATTTATAAATTACTTCATGACAATTTACAGTACACATTGTAGTAAGAAATTAAAAACTGTAGGTAGCGAGTCCCAGCGCTCGTAGTATTGTTTCTCCACCGAAGAAGAGTTCCAATTTCGTCGGCATTACGTAACACCGAATTCCTTGCCCATTTATTATAGCAAAGCGTGATAAACAACAGAAAAAATATATACACATCAATTTCTATTTCCATAAAGACATCTCCACTATTGGATTCGAACTGTAGCAGTGAGCTTATACACTGCGCAAGCGCTATCGATCATGTCTTTTTTTTCTTTTCTTTTTCACTACTGGAAATATTTTCAAAATAATCTAACCCTCAAAAAGGGTATGCAATCTATAATTAAACATGTATGAAAATAACGTTAATTTATCGGGTAGATATTTTTTCGATGCCCGCATGTAGTAGACCAATGATGGCACTCGCTGATCTAACAGTACGATAAACCGGTGTTCTTAGAACATCATTTCCGACTGCAATGCATTAACGCAGTCCGATTTCGACATATCATCAAGTTTATTTGATTTGTATCGATTTCGTATAACACCGCCATTATATACGGGCAGTCTGATCGAGTTCAATCAGACCATTCAACGTACAGATTAAGCTGCCTGTGAAGCCCGTATCTCTCTGTTAGTAATACTGTGTGATATACATATTACATGTACTAGTGAACCCAGATCGCATTATGTGCTTCAGTGCCGTTTTACAGTGCCGTATTAACAGGTTATTCTGGGACACATTTCTGAAGGAGGTCGAAAGGATTTCAGAATGAGACACAATGCCGGGAAACAATCACTCATGAAGAAAAAATAATGTGATTGAATTGATGTATTTATATATATGTCTGAGTTTTGTAGTATTGTTGTCCAGAATATGATCCCCTTAGGGTTGGTTTGAATTAGGAAGATAACAGAATTGGATCACCTGACCTTAATACTCAATCTGTCAACTTTTCATTTGATTTAAACATATTTTATTGCCATAATGCAACTGGATTCAATTGGGCACATAATATATGACTTTCTTTTTGGAAAAGCCCTTTCCATCAAAAAATTACAATAAAAAATGAAACAAAATTACATTTTTTTTAATTTGAAATACTACTTATCCAGAACGGTCGGTAATTTTGAAACAATTTTCAAATGAGTGAGTTATGTCCCTTGTCGGCCATTTCCTGCAGCGAGACAGACAACCAGATGACATCATGCGTATTTACCGAAATATTTCTTTCCGTGGTCCAATTTTGTCAGACGTATACGAATATTGGTTATGGAAAAAACCATAACCTAATACCGTAATACGTAATAACGATATTGACAAATTATAGGAAATAGTGTTGGTTTGTGTACGTATAGTCTGGTCTATGGTGGTATATTGATGTAGATATCACAACCTTTAGACGTGTCAGATACAGCTGCTTCCGGGAGACTGTTTCCATGGCAATACTGCCGCTATGTATCAGATTTCTCTAAATGGTCAAATAACGATTACACGGATTATATGGTTAATAATTGATATTTCAAATATCCTTTGCGAGAAAAATACTGTAGTTTGACATTTCGCATCTACAACTTTTTCACCAATATACATGTTTTTCACGAAAAATTTACTCAGATTGGTTATTTTTAATTTTATCAAATGAATTTTGACTTTTCGCGTGATGCCCCTTTGCCTCAGAGTGATTAAGTGTAGGTAAGTAAAGACGAAAGATGACGATCTTTAACAAAGACAAAATGTCTTTGAGAGGTAATAAACTTGCACTTTGTTTGGCACCAAGGGTCAAAACGAAGGTCATCGTATTTGTATATACATTTGTGGATATATTAATTTCTTTTAGTGGATATGTGGATATTCCTTCTATGAGTTGACCTTTTATTTATAGAGAGAAACAAGTGTACTAGTATACTACTCTTGTCCAAATGATGATTCGCGTTGGGAGGGGGCGGGGGCGGTATTGATCTGTTAGTCTGTTACTGCCGTTAGATGATTTGTTTGTTGGTTTGTACTATGACAATAGAAACAATCCTCAGTCGCCTTTTTGCCTATGATTACATCTTTATAACAATTTTATGCATTGCTCTGTCGAGTGGTGCAAAAGGTCTGTCGGTCGATCTCGCTCCCCATGGTACTTACTGAACGGTCTGGCCGGCTTTGACCTGCTGTTTATACATCAAAACAAACCGATCTGTACTAAAGTTGCACCAGACTGACTTGATGTAACAGCCGACCAGCGCGATCACGACATTCTACCATTTGTTCTCCCTCCTCTTACTTTATGTCACTGTAACATCATAGTAAGGCATAAGCAAAATGGTTTTGAATATGAATACGTTCTGGCAGACAACGACTAGAAATTTTGATTTGATCGATTCAAAGTTGTTTTTTTACTTTTTCAGAAAGAAGTTGGATAATCTGATAAAACCAGTCATGTGGACAGGAGGAATCTGTTTGCTGTTGCTAGCCGTTTTCAGTGCCGGCCATGCAGCACAAGAAGTTGGTGAGTTATCTACCATGAGCACCATAAATTCTTATTTCTTACGACACTATTTTGACTTCAATAGATAATAATTTCCTGTTGACAACGAATGGAATTAAAAATGGGCACCAGTTTCATAATTTCATAATTTCATAAAAGAGACTATGCCTTTGTTCATGTCTCAAAGATGAAGGTCAATTTTGGTTTTCTTTTGTACAAAAAAAGAAAAGAGCTTGGAGCAGTTATAGTTTAAATAAAAAACCAATATGTAGGTATGATGGACCTTCGGGTGTATTTCAAGTTAATGTCCTATTTTGCGTTCCTACCTCCTTAAAAAAAATGACGATTGTCAAACTATCTTAATATTATATAAGGGCGACTAAACAAGAATGATTGAAGCTGATCACCGCTCTATACAGAATCCCAAGGGGCTGAGTTCTATTGATTTGTGTACTGTAAATTTAACTTTCAAAGACGCCATCAGATGTTAGGCGTCATAGAAACGTTTGAAAGTGACTGTAA
This sequence comes from Chlamys rubida, assembly GCA_032359455.1. Lineage (NCBI taxonomy): Eukaryota > Metazoa > Mollusca > Bivalvia > Pectinida > Pectinidae > Chlamys > Chlamys rubida. The sequence continues at coordinate 3,298 of JAUMHH010177674.1, forward strand.
AACATCCATGTAGATCAAGTGTGCATGTGACTTAACTTGTTTACAGAAAATTCTCAACGCAATTATTTCCTTTCCTCACACATTGACAATTCCCTAAAGAATCTGTAATTGTACCGTATGTTGTCTGTATGGGGGGAAAGAAATTTGAATCGTGCAATACATAATGAAATCTTGGTTGTATTATGATCCGGGTACTACATAAAAGACAAATGGTTTCAAACCGTAAAGCCTATCTGGACGGTTGACAAAGGAGTGTAATTCCATTGTTTGTTCATTGTTTGAAGCTTTTATTGATAGTTCTGACATTTAATGCGTCTTTTACAAGGACATGATACAATGCAAAGGTACACCTTAAACACACTGTTCAGGTTTAACTCCGGGTTGCACAGCCGCTGATTACGTCACATGTTTAAATATTTCTGTTTGTGTGATTGATTGACGTTTCACTTTGTCGGGGTTAAAGATAACAACAGGGATTATGGAGATCGGAAATTGGAATGATAAACATGATGTTATAAAATTATTTTGAGTTTTGGAACTTCTTTGTTTTCACGATGACCAGGTCGACTGATCAACATCATCATATTGAGACCGTGAATCCGGGGGGACTATTTTCTCTCTACTTCCTAACAACCTTTGCGTATTCCAGTACCTTGCTTGGCAAGACCTCATGTTTGGCCTTAGTGTTGAACGTTCGTACGTGAGGTAGGCAATGGGTTCTGTCCCCAGGCCGGGACATACCAAAGTCATTAAAATGGTAATTGCTATTTCCCGCCTTTAGGCTTATTGCAACAATTGGTTCACCTGTTGTCAACATAATGTGACCGGGTGGAATACTGTGCTGGGTGCTTTCGGTATGGTATTTTAGTGAGTGTCAGTATAATGTGACCGGGTGGAATACTGTGCTGGGTGCGTTCGGTATGGTATTTTAGTGAGTGTCAGTATAATGTGACTGGGTGGAATACTGTGCTGGGTGCTTTCGGTATGGTATTTTAGTGAGGTAACACTCCTAAGTCGGCATCAGTGATCCGCACTATGACAAGGAGGCAATACATCCACACAAGCAGGGTGGTCGGATGGTGCAGTGGATAGCGCACTTGCCTTTCATCAAGGCGGCCGGGGTTCGATTCCCCGATCGGATGTGAAAAGGTATGAGGTCACCTGCCCGACCACGTGGGTTTTCTCCGGGTACTCCGGTTTCCTCCCACACTAAGACCCCCGCGCGCTAACATCCGGGCCAACAAGAGTGATTAACATAAGCTTACATAACTTGTTTCATAATTGTTGTAAAATAAATAAAGTTTATATATATACACACAAGCACACATACATTACACACATGGATGCACGTCTTTAAATTACCTTAGCTGTTAATAGGACATTACACAAAACAATACCAAACCAAATTAAGTATTTGCTGTTAACCAACAGATTGAACAGCACTATAGGTTAAACCAACACCTCTTCCGTTGATGTATGGTCTGGAAGATAATGAACAGGGCACGTTATGTTAAGAAAGACAAAAGATTGGAGAAAAGACATTCTCCACTACAAGTACATGTATATATGTGTTTGGATTCTATAAAAAAAATGACTAAAATTGTGTTTTCTTCATAGCGGATTTTCAGGATACCGCCTCATGTGGCAAGACATATCACCTGGATACCAATGCGTCTGTTAAGGTCATTAGAAATGACGAGACATCCGGGTTTTGTGGTTTCCTGTTCCACGCCATGACAGACGACATGTACACGTGCCCAGAAGTGTGCGTGAAGGTCGAAGAGAGGTCAATCAGCGATTGTCACGCGAGGTTGACATTAAACGGGGTCAAGTTCGTCACGGAAGAAGACGCACCAAAGGTACGACTTCCGGTTAAAAGTAAAAATCATCATTAAGAATTAATGGTCAAGAATGTTTAAATTTCCCTGGTCATCGAGTGAATATTGTTTTCCTAATTTGTCAATCTTCAAGGTCAGGTTAACAAGACGTTTTCTTCCCAACATTTGTAGCTTGATTTTTAAGTATTTAAGATATAAGGGAAACAATGTGGGTTTTCTCCCAGTACTCCGGTTTCATCATTAAGACCTAACTGGACGAGTGATTAATATAAGTTGAAAAAACTGTTTCATAATTGTTGCAAAAAAATTAAGTTTATAAATTTATTTTTGATTAAGAATCTTTGGTTATTTACATCTTTGCAAAACAACGATTGCAGGAAGAAAGTGTATTCAGAAACACTTGAAGTATATTTCTCATTACCATCCAATTACAGATTAGTGATACAGGCCGATGCGGCCTCTTCTTCTGGTAGCTAGCCTTTTGTCATTAAATAATGTTACCCCTTAGTGACCAATGATCATGTTTTGATATAACGTTCGCTGTGCCCGTTAGGAGATGACCTGTTTTGAGCGCCTACCAGACGAGATGTGTTTCGACAGCAGCACTGTGAGAGTGGAGTTCATTCGGGACCTTCTGTACCCTCATGCCAAGCTCAACATCAGTATGGTTGTCACTGCTAAGTGCCTCACCACAGCAGAGGCCAAACGGAAATTCGCAGAAGAGGAAGCAGGTACGGCGCATGGGTAGTAATTATGTAACGCGAAAATTTTAAAATATAAAGTATATTTCTTTTCGGTTCTATACCAGTGGACAAAAATGGTTTTTTTTTATTAAATTGTCATTTGAACCCTTTCACCACCGTAGACGATAATGGGATCATCCAGATCAATCCGTGGTAGAGTTTACAAAAAGTACCCAGGGGTGCAAGGGTTAACCTGAGTATGTACATTCAGCTCATATAGTAAACAAAGTCATTGACCCATTTATTGTGAAATGTCATCAATTAAATGCATTTTAGTAACTCAATTTGATTAAAAGCAGCGAAGATTCTAGGTTTTCCATTGATTAACATTGACCTTCAACCTTTGACCTCGACAGTGACTCGAAAGAAGCACGGGGAGGAGTCGTACAACAGCATGGTGAAGGGTATTGTGACCGGCGTGTGTCTCTGCTCCATCTTTCTCTTGGTCCTCCTCCTCACGTGGTGTTACTACCAGAATAGCTCAAACAGGGGTAAGCGGTACGATTACCCCTCCGCGAAAGTCAGCAAACGTAAGTAAATAATTGATCTTTAATTCCTTGATTACAAATCCCCCAAATTAGAATATGCTAATAATTGATGCAGACCGTTTCCTCTAAAAATGCTGATGAGGTAAATAGTTTCAAATCAGGAAAAAAAATCGATTTTTGTAAAGTTTGCTGATTCAATGACGTCATCTATTACCTTGATGTCATCACGGGTCATCAAGGGTCATCAAGGGTCATCATGCATAACAACTATTGGTTGAATATGGTCCCACAACAGTATGTTTTTCTGTTTATATTTGTGCCGCAATAAGAATGACAATTAATAATAAAAATCAAAACGGAACTTAAAATTATTTCAAAGTTAATGTTTGAAGTTCGAGAAGCTTAACATGTTTGTATCTCTTTGGATCAAATTTTCAGTATGTTTAAAAGTATCATGGTATGATTGATATATAACCTTACGGAAAGTCAAATATCACAAGAATCCTCGCCACGTTTCAATTATTTATTTTTATCTAACGAATCCATAAAGCTTACAACAATACTGGCATATTGTGTATCATCCCAACATGTATACACACGTGACAAAACTCAGGATTGAGCTGATTGTTTTGTGTCAGTAACCCATGGCAACATAGAAATGAGTATGTGCAGTTAAAATTTCATCAAAGCAATACAAATCCTAAACGTATCCTCAGAAAATTAACAGACAATAGATGCTGATCGAGAAAACTGATATAATATAATCTTGTACTGTAAAGCAGTTCAAAGATAAATCTCCTGCACAATGAATATTAAATAAAATAAATGGATAAATAAATGAATAAACTATGCTTTCAGTTGACCCTTGACGTTTAGCAATTTTCGAAATCAAATAATCTTTTCCCTGTAATTTGAAAGGTCAAAAAATGTAAAATAGACATTTAATTTCAAACCAAGGATTCAAAGCTCATTTTAAGGAGTCAAATATATATACTCTTCGAAAAGTCATGCTATTTTTTTTTCTTTTCCAAAAAGGATCGACATTTGCTGGGTTCAAGGCAAGAATGAACTTCAGAAATAGTGGAAACTCTGCATCGAAGTCCGAAGAAGTACCGAACGAGAGGTACACGGTGACAAACGAGACCAAATCCAAGCAAGGTGAAGACCTCCCTCTCATAAAGACCAACAACGAAGCAGAAGAGAAGGAAGCTTGCGATGATGCAACGGAGAACGCGTGTGCAAAGGAGGAGCCGTGTTGTGATCCAGAAAAGGCGGAGCCCTGCGAGCCGAGTGCACCGGAAGCATACTCCGCACCTGCACCAGCACCGGAAGTAGATTATGCACCTGCTACCTTAGAAACGACATGTACAGATATAAGTTCAGGAGGTGACGGAGGTGGCGGAGGTGGCGATGCTGGATGTGGGAGTGGTGATGACTAGGTTTAAGTTATTGAATCCGTTAGATAATCTGCTTGTCAAACTTAATGCAGTAAATATGTAATATACAAGGAGGAAATTTAAAACCAAGCATTGAGTTCGAAACTAATTCACTAGTTTGATTAACTTTACTCCTACCTTGACAAACCTATAAGTACTTGGTATATTCCAAGTTTTAAGTTATAACAATATCGATAAATGCTATGCCACGCTACCTGACTAACAATAGTGGTTTATATAATGTGTAATGTAGAATTTATCATTAAGCAACACTTGCAAGTAATGTGTTTTTTCTGTTGCAACTGATTTCAACGAAATGTGATTACTTGTAGATATGTTTAACATTTGCCAATTTCATCATTATAATATTTCTATTAACAAGTTTTTTTTTTCAAAACACGAAAGTGTATGCTGGAAAGGAGAATTAAACACTCATGTGTAGATAACAATTTTATTTGTGCAATGCAATTGGAGATTATGTATGAAAGAGTGTATGAATGAGTTTCTGATAGTGAGAAAATATATTTTTAGTTAGTGTTTGGGTTTGGCCAGTTTGCGTCTTTTCATAAATAGTTGTATTGAATATTGGATGCATGAAGATGAATGAAGTATACCTTTTATCTATTTTCAACAAAAATTATAAGAAAGTGAATTTTCATTCTTGTACTATTTTCGAAAATGAAGTTTGAACAGTAGATATTTTTTTATTTCATTAAGAATATAGGCTTTTTAATATTTCTTATTTTTGTAACATATATAAAGATATTCCCTATAGGAAAAGCCGCAACCCCCGGACTCTGTTTAGCTGAAATGAGTAAAGGGGGATAATTGCAGTTATCTCCCGACCAACTATTCAGAAATAACTCCAATAGGCCACTTGTTCAGAACGGGCAAGTATAAAAGTCATGCTTGTAAGTGTGCTGGACGGAATATATTTGTGTTGTCGGTGAGAAATTGGACGCATGGTATTTTTTAATGAGTTTTACAAATTTATCAGAAGATTGTATTTTTCTGTATATATTTCTGTGGTTTTAAAGGATATCTTCTCCATGTTCCCACGGCAACTAATCTATGTATATTTGTAACTAGACGCATTTTTGTACGCAACTTAAGACATAGTCCTTATTGTGGTCGATCCTATAAATGTTTTGTTTAAGAAAATTGTTCGTTTGTTATTTGTATTTGTTTGAGTTGCCTAGAGACGGCAGAGTTACAAGCTTCAAGGCATCCAATAACGCAGAGATTGCATGAAAAATATGCAACAAACAAGAGTTAACACGACCAACAAGTCGACACTAAAGCAAAAGGGAAGACTTCATAAGCAATGAAATGGATCTATAAAATTAGAATCGAAAGTACTTATTCCGGATTTCCAATACAAAACTATTTATGCTTAAAACATTGGAATATTGGGACAGTGATTAAACAAGCAACCTAAGAGGGCACTAAAGCAATAAGGACGACTAAAAGAGGCTTCCCTACATACATATATATAATTATTATATGGTGTAGGCTAATTCTACTCTTGGTAAATATTTTGGGTCAGAACTGAGATTTTGTGCTCAAGTTCTACATTCAAGGGTAGACGGACATTACTAACTCAACAATAGATATAGGAGATTATATAGATACCTTATTAACCAAGAACTTGTTTGAAAGAATAAGAAAGTATACTATGCCAAATACATACTATAAAATGAAAGTTTTCACATTAGGTTCGTTAGGTCAATGTATATTTCCGTGATGCAATGTCTGATGCCGACCTATTTTTGCCAGGGGATACTCCTCTGCTGACCAAAAGTCAATTAAATGACGTCACGTATCACATCAAAATAAAGTCATGTTTGAGAACGTCATCCGATATTTTATTCGATTTTTGAAAAAAAAAATTATCGCTCTTCCTAGTCAGCGAGAAACAAATACTGCTAGTTTTTAAACTACACGGGATACGTATATCTTACTTACGCAGATGTCGGAGATACCATATGTAACGAAACAAACCTCCGTATGAAATTGAAGATACTAATTACAGGTTCCAAAGACACCGAAATAGAAAGAAAAATTGTTACAGGAAGTGAAGTGGCAGTAGAGCAAACACATTTGTTTTCGTAACATTTAAGTCAAATGAAAACAAGTTCACCAACAGAAGTCATATTAAAGTTTTTGTTTTCTTGCTTTAAACAGGCATTTTAATAGAAAAAACCTTTGTCAGATACCCAATGTCGTTACACCCATCGACCGTATAGGTTAGCTCGGCAAATAATTCTCATGGTCATGAATAATTATGAGGCAATTTGATTGGCTCCGTCACATTTTTCGTAGCGTACTTGAGCCAATGAAAACAAAAGGTAACAAACGCTTTATTGAAAGTGAAAATAACAGCGATGGGCGGCGAGTTAACTTGAGCAACGTGATGAAGAAGTTTAATATAGAGACAGCAAACCATCGAAATCATCAAATTTTATTTCTCCTTCAAAAAAGATATAAAGCAAAATGAAAAAATTGAATGTACATAATCACATATTTGGAACTTACATCTTTGTGTATGTATACAACAGTTAACCTCTGTATACTGTTCCTTGTGTAATTTGTGTCATCGTTCCCTTTCCGACTCGATAAAATGTAAACTTTGTAACGCAAACATTTTGGTGAACAAGTAATGGCGTAACAAAAGTCTTAGAATGAGTGGCTGAAGACAAACTATATGCAGGTCGCGTGTGAGAACAATATGGTCGTGCGTGGGGACAATAAGGTCGCGGATGAGGAGAGGATGTTCGCGCTTGAAGACAATATGGTCCGGCTTAAGGACAGGATGTTCGCGCTTGAAGACAATATGGTCGGGCTTAAGGACAGTATGGTCACGCGTGAGGATAATATGGTCGCGCGTGAGAACAATTTGATCCCGCGTGAGGACAATATGGTCGCGCGTGAGGACAATATGGTCAGGTGTGAGGACAAAATGGTCGCGCGTGAGGACAATATGAGGCGCGTTAAGACAATATGGCCGCGCGTGAGGACAATATGGTAGGACGCGATGACAATATGGCCGCGCGTGAGGATAATATGGTCGGGCGGGAGGACAATATGGTCGCCTGTTAGGAAAATAAGGCCGCGGGTGCCCACAATATGGTCGCGCGTGAGAACAATAAGGTCGCGGGTGAGGACACTATGGTCGCGCGTGAAGACAATATGGTCGGGCGTGAGGACAGTAAGGTAGTGCGGTAGGACAATATGGTCGCGTGTGAGAACAATAAGGTCACGTTTGAGGTCAATATGGTCGCGTGTAAGACTAATATATATATGTTGAGCAAGGACAATGAGGTTGCGCGTGAGAACAAAATGGTCGAAGATGAGGACAATATGGTCATGCATGAGAACAATATGGTCGCGCTTGGACAATAAAGGTACAAGATGGTTGCGCGTAAGGACTACATATTGTATATGGCTGCGCATGAGAAAAATATGGTCGCGCGTATGGATAATATGGTCGCGCATGAGAACAATGTGTTTGCGCGTAAGGACAATAAGGTTGCGCGTGAGAACAAAATGGTCGCAGATATGGACAATATGGTCATGCTTGTGAACAATATGGTCGCGCGTGGACAATAAGGTCGTACGTGATGACAATATTGGTGCGTGTTAAGAACAATATGATCGCGTGTTAAAGACAATATTGTCGCGTTAGAGAACAAGATGGTTGCGCGTAAGGACTACATATTATATATGAGCAAAATATCGTCGCGCGTATGGATAATATGATCGCGCATGAGAACAATATTGTCGCGTGTGTGGACAAAATAAGGTCGCGCATGATGACAATATGGGAGCGTGTTAAGGACAATATGGTTGCACGTGAAGACTATGGCCAAGTTTGAGGACAATAGAGGTGGCGTGTGATGACAATTTGGTTGCGCGTGAGGACAATATGATTGCACGTGTGAACAGTTATTATATCTTTATTTCCTCTAATTTGAAAATCATGTGTGAGGAAAGTTAAATTGCGCGTGAGGAAAATACGATCGATTGTTTGGAAAATTAAGTTTTTAGTTTAAATCATCCATTTTGAAAACTGTAAGGTACATTTGTATAACGCTGCTAACGAACATGGACATGTTAACAGTATCACGCTATCCTAATGAGTTGTCAGCTGGGTTGAGTTTATAATCATTGAAATGTTAAACTGATAAAACACAATTACGAAAAATATGTTGGCGTTAAAAGAATTGAATTTCTTTTATGCCAAAACTTATGAAATTACATTTAACGAAATCACTTTATTCTTTTGTATCAATAAAAAATAAAACTTTGTAAGATTTGGGACCGACACATCGGTCACTGCTTGTTCACATAGTTTACAGTCCTCCTGCTGAGGCCAAGCCATACGATGACGGTCAGAAGCAGGCAGATAACCACAATCAGCAAGGCCAGTACTGTCCAGAACTGGTGTGATGTCAGAACAACTGTAATGAGAAGTACACGTAACGATTATATGGATAAACAAGTTTTGCTGACGTCAGCATAAATTTAACGAAAAGTACAACTGTGACGTCAGCGTAATCGTACACAAGAACCTATTACGGCAAAATCGAAATGTTTAAGTACAAGAACACACCATTTCTGTCATTTTTAAAGGTTAATGAGTAAGTAGTAACACACACACAGCAAGCGTACCGATTAAAACACAGAAACAAGAACAAAATACATATGAAAGTATTTCAAATATTAAATAGAAGAATATTTTTCTCTTTTCACATTTTCTCCTTTCATGAACATGCTATGACTCTCAATATTTTATGCATTACTTACCAAACGGTTTAGTGCCATTTCTGTCTGTTTGCGTTTCTGAAATAACGTCTACCTCCACAGAACGCTTGTGTTTACTCCCCACGTGGTGGCGCTGTTCGTACCGGAAGTCCCGGCATTCTGCAAACCCTTCCGGTGGTGGTGGGACGTGCTCCAAAGATTCGTTGACCGCCATAGCCATACCGTCCAGGTTATGTAGCTCAATGTGACAATGCAAGAACCAAAGACCTGGATTATCGGACCTGATTCTAACGATCGCGTATCCGCCAGATGGCACTATGACTGTATCCTTCCGTGGAGGGTTATCTAGCTCCAAACCAGGGATATTGTTGCCATACCATGACGTGTTAGACCAGGATGCCTTGTTGCAGAAACTTGTTTTACCATTTCCATTGCAGTTAATGTCTGGATTATCAGAGACAATTTGACTGTTATTGTCATACAAAGCAAATCCCATCTTGATAATTTCAAATGAGTGTCCATGCATATGTATGGGATGAGCCCAGCCCCGGCCGAGTCCCATGTTGAGGAAGACAAGGTGATATGTTTTGTTGTAGTCTAGATTGAGTGTGTTAAAACAGTAACATATCTTATCTTCACCACACTCTTGATCGTTACATCGATGTTCGTCATCCACTTCGCTCATCTGTGTGAGACTAGACACGGGTGGCGCTTTAAATTTCCTTCCGTTAACCGAGCCAGGTGTAAACGAAATCCCGGGAAAAGCAAAATTCAGGAACTCTTCACTTGCAGGTTCTTCTGGTGTCACGGATGTTTTCTTGGTGGCTGATGTGGTGCTGTGTTTTCGTCTGAATTTATCGGCATTAAAACAGGTTGAATTATACCAGGGTGGGAACTCACTAAATGGACAATTCAGCGTGTCACACTTATTGGTCAGTGTGCACGTGTGAGGAGACGAAGATGGTTCTACGTCCCTCGCTCCCTTGTAGCGTAAAATGGCTTCTGCAGTGTGGTTCAAATTTATTTCTAGTGTCTTTGCTCGGATCCAGTAGTTGGAAGGAACCTGGCTTGCACTTAAGAGGAAGTCATATCTCTCTCCAGGGTTGATGATGATGGATTGTACCGTCACTGGCTCAATGTCCATTCCATCAGAAGCGATTACTATCAGCATGTGATTATCGATAGAAAATCTCCATGGGTACAAAACGCCATTCGCAATCATTCGGAAACGATACATTTTTCCGTGTGAAACCTCAAAAGTAGAAAGAGGCGCACCATTGTGATTACCCGAATGGTCGTCATAGTAACGCCCTCTACCGTTAATAAGCCCAGATTGCATCTGAAACATACTGAAACTAGCGCCCTCTATAGACTTTGTAATGTTAACCTTACTTCCGTTTCTATAATTTCCATAGTTCATTTTCATGTGTGCCATATCGGAATCGATGTCATGGTTCCAATCTTGTATTGTGAGAATGTGTTCGTCAACCTCGATGGGTATCTTCTCTCGAATGATAAGGGCTCCGTTCAGACCCATGGACCGCTGGGCCCCTATGTGCGAATGGTACCAGAAAGTACCCGCTGGAGTGGCCCTGAATCGGTATGTAAATTTCTGACCTGGAAGGATAGGACACTGTGTTATGAAGGCCACCCCGTCCATCCAAGGCGTTTCGTGTTGTGGCAGACCATGCCAATGGATTGTCACCGCGTCGCTGGCCAAATGATTGTGTACATGGACCGTGACCATTTGACCCTCGTAAACAATCATTGGCGGACCCGGGAGACTGCTGTTAGCCACAGTTATCACTCGGGATTCAAAATATCCATCCGCGGTAACGATATTGTCCATGGGGATGACGTCACTAGGAGCAGGGTTGGGGACGTCATAGTGATACAGCTTCCCCTCTCGTGTATATAGCAAAACATTACCATCCATCATTGTCAGATGATTCTCAACGATGAACGTGAATTCACACTCGTCATCTCTATAGCTACAGTCGCTTATGACGTCACATGCCATCAGGAACACTGATACTGTTATCACGTATACCCGGAACATCTTGGATTTATTTGTCTGCAAAACAGAACGGCGCATTAGGGACGCACAAAACCCCGATCTTATATTCTACCAAAAGTATCCGATTGCTTTCTCTAGATGCACCCGATTTATATATCCGAGGGCGCACCTAAACCATGTATTCTAATCCATCTAAACCTTCTAACAGAAGACTGACAGTATTATGTACGCTCACTGCAGCCTGAACATTTAACCAAAGACGCACACTCCTTTCGTTTCATATGGCACCACTTACTCCCGTATCAAATTAGGCAATATCTTCTCCTGTCACACAAAAGAGGCACGTCCTTAAATGACATTAGCTGTTAATAGGACGTTAAACAAAATTAAACCAAACCAAATATCTCGTTACATTCGACATTACATCTTCCTGTTTTCTTAAAAGATTAACATTACAAACACACACAGTGTCAATTGTTTGACACTTAATTTCCCCGCATCATTAAATACATTTAACTCTTGCATTATGAGACAAAATCTACTTCTGTCACGATCATACCACACAATCTACGCAAGCCTCTTATTTCATAGTTAACGCACTATTTTTAATGAGATCGCCTTGTATCGTAGCACGCACCGACTCTTGTACTTTTTAACAGAGCCTAAAGTAGTTTTGCTTATTAAAATGCCCTACTCTCGTTTCCTATAACATGACACTACTTATCGTAATATTCCGTCTTTGCATATTGCAGAGTTATCTTCTCTTGTGAGCAGGTATTGATTGTTACGTCATTGGTTTGTGAGA
>JAUMHH010177685.1:0-15388 GCA_032359455.1 Chlamys rubida
GAGAAAATTACGTCGTTTTCTCAAAAATTGATGACGTTACTCTCACAAACAAATGACGTAACAATCAATACGTGCTCACAAGAGCAGATAACTCTGCAATACGAAAAGACGGAATAACTAAAGTAAAAAAAAACAAAAACAAGGTTTTTGATTTTATTTATATTGACAATGTGCTCATTTCTATATCGTTCATGGTTGAATACGACTCTGTTCGTTAGGTCTATAATTTACAGTACAGTAGAACTATGCCAGTGAATTATGTAGGTTTTTGTATGGAGGTAATGTAATTACAAGGTTAGTGAAGTATATATTGTCTATCGATGTAATGTAGGCCATACACAAGAAATTCATATCGGGGGTAAATGAACGGATGAATTATTAACTAACGTGTAGGTACAGAGTCAATACATCTTTGCGAAACCATTTTCATTTACGTCACCCATAAGGCAAAAGTAACGATAACATGAATTATTTAATACAGTATATACAGAGGTGTTATGTGTAGGCCCATTGTGTATCACCATGGTAGTTATGTCACGAAGCCGTAAAATGATGACATCACGCAGGACATTCTCTGGAAACGTTATATTGTCCTTCTGGGAAAACACCATTACACGTGGAGCTAAATACCACGACACCGGTAAAATCATTAACGTCATAACTGCTGTGTCAGACGCACGTACTGTGGTATATATATATGTAAAAGAAGGTGTAGGCAAAAATTGTGTAAATTGGTTTTTATTGTTCGGTGTGGTAAATGGTAGTAATGGTGCAAAAAAAATAAAAAAAAGGAAAAAAAAAATAAAAATAAATAAATAATGGTGCAACATAAAAATAGACGCCAGTAGAATGTCAGATTAATTTGTCAAGAGGTAGTTAGCGAGTAGTAGCAAGAAATACTGCTAGGATTGCAACGCAAAAAATAATTCATCAAATGTCAGGATTTCAGAATATCTTCAGAAGTGTATAAAATAACAGAAATAGCTTTAGTTTGCTTTCAGTATAAATGCATTACATCTTGGAAATACAGATATTTCTTACCTCGGATAATGTCATGCTTTAGGATTTTCGCAGAAATAAGACTTAGTTAATTCAAGACTTCAAACTGATGTATGGTTGGACAATTTCGCGTAATTATGAGTAAGTGTAGAAGTTTTGTACCAGGTTTTACAACATAATGGTTGCTTAACGGATAAAATGGCTTGTAAAAGCAATGTACCATTCAAATGCTCTTATACGCTGAACAAATGTTTACAACATGATTTGGATTCTTTTTAAATGGACCAGTATCTGACATTTTATTTGATAAATGCTAAGTACTTTTCTTCCAAAAACAGCATACAGTTAAAGTTAACATTTTTTACTGTAAACATTTCCGCGTTGCAACTCTTCAAAATGTGGTACTATGTAAACATGTTCGTTATGATGATTCTGTTGCAACATCACTTCAGTATATTAAATACAATGTGTCAATTCGTTGGTTTGGCGTAGTTAAGTAAGCATGAGTTTAACGACGATGACTATAGTTGGAACATTTTCACTATAACAACAAGGGCAATACTTCTATCATGGCCGATTGTTCAAAGTTAGCTTAGTTTGACGACTCATGAACGTAAAAGTTCTAAATGTGATTTTTCGTGAAATATCAAAAAATCATAGAACATTTTTGTGTCCCTTCTCTTCAGATTAATACTAAGAATCCGCGCACATGTAATTTTTGTTTTGAAATTCAAACTTTTAAATAAATATTTAGATTTAAATTTTTCGTTAGGCTTTCGTGAAGCTGACCTGCTTAAAACAAATAGGCCCAAATGACATGTCTTCTGTTTCTATTCTAACATAGTACTTCATACATATTTCAAAATATCATACAGGTTTAAAGACCAAACTTGCATGGACAACACAGTTATTGTAAGGTTTAAACTCTGGTCTTTAAATAATGAAACATTTTCATCATGCAGCAGCTTACCTATATAGTTGGGAGTTGCATTCATTTTCATTCCATAACAGAGGTATGTGTCTTTCTGCAACAGAAAACAACCGATTATATTAAAAGACAAATAATGGCTTTATTTAAGAGTTTCAGAAATGACAGTGTCTGCATTCAATTGGTTGGCATGAGCCTTCTAATAGTACACATAAATCACCGTAGCAATAGTAATGAGAGTCGCAATCAACTCTCTGTCTCATACGTCAATCGGACCCCGCTCGGCCATTTACGTGAAATAACGAGCATGCGACGGAAAAGGGCGAAGAGATCCGATTTCCTCATACAAGAATAAAATAATGAAGGGATGTTTTAGTACGTATATTTTAAGCAATGGGCCCTTCTTAAACTAATACCGAGTAAAAGAAAATGTCTACTTATATCCAAAAAGGGAGTTTCAGTCAGAAAAAAAGGTGTTAAGTGCCAAATAATCCATGTTTATAGGATGTGTACTTCCAGAGAGATTGGAAAGCTGGAAGTGTCGGAGTCTAACACTTATCTTTATGGCGAGGTGGTATCCTAGAGCTATTACGGAGATAAACAAGGGATATTGCGTGGGTACAACGATCATCACAAAAACTGGAATACGTGATCAACTAGACAGCGAGGAATATAGACTGAAGTGAATACGGCTGACTGTTGACTGGGTGAAATGTGAACAGAATAAAATTTGAACCGAACTGAATTCGGACAAAATGAAGTATAGTCCACGTGGAACACGTGGACTTATCGACTGAATCGAGGGCAGAGGGGATTTGTGGACTGGATGGAATGTGGCAAAATAAAATTTAAACTGAGCTGAATGCGAATAGAATATAGTCCTAGCTGAGTAGTATGGACATCTAGCAGAATTATGGACTGAGCGAAATGCAGACGGAGTACATTATAGATAATGAGTAAACAAAGTTAGGTTGACATTGTAAGTAACTGTTTATGGTATACACAATATGAGTTCAAAACAGTACATTAACTCAAATATGACATTATTTAAAATCGTGTATGTAAATTTCATACGACGAAGCATGTTTGTGTATAAAAATCGTTTCACAATACATTTTAATTTAACACAGTTATACGCTTGTTTTTCATTTTTCAACAATATAACAGAAAAACTTTAAATAATGCTATAAGACTGTTCAGCGTTAAATGTCTGAGAATCATTGTAAGAGAAAACTGATATAGCGAACATTTTAATAAAGAAAAAGAAAAACAAATAGATAAAAAACTAAATATAAATACATTTTATCTAGTATTATGCACTAAATCAAATTATTTTTGCTTTCTAATATACGATTGTATTGTGTGTCCGTGAGGTGTGTTTAAATAAGACATAGACTAGAAGGAGAAAAACTGCATGAGAATATTCACGCCTGCGGATATAGTACCGCAATGATGCATCATATGCTGACAAACTCGAGATATGGATCACGGTATCTCGTTCCAGGGGATAACCGATCAGTTGAAGTGATGCATCACTTAAACAGGATTATTCTGATTTAGATCACATTATAGAAGTAAAACGATACCATAAACAAACAAGAAAAATATGTTTCAGATGCAAACTCTGAACAAGGTTTTTGCTACTTAAATTAAAATAATTGCTTGAACTTAAACGACAAAAATGGGGAAAAGAGTACCACATGGTCAATAACCAGCAGCAAAACTCGAAATAGAAGTCGGTGCAAAAAGGCAGCAAAAGAAACCGAAGAGAAGCCAAAACAAAGGAAAGATATCAGGATTCACATTAAAAGAGTCAGAGACGAAACGAGATGCTCCGGAACAGAAGCGAATCTGCACTACATGTTGCACCCGAAATCACGTCCCACGTCCTTACATCCAATACTTTTAAATTATATTTTACTGGCTTATAAGAATTGTTCCGTGAAGTTAAGTACTGTATAAGGCGTTCACAAATGTATAATATGCGTATCAATACAATAAAAGTATTTCCCCAGAACGTTCAAATCATTGAAACCTAGTGAACAAAAATATATATTTTTATATAAACCAGCACAACTGTAATGTCAGTGTCATTGAGAGATTCCATTAGTTTGTCCGCGATGCTCATCCCCGCATACTAAACAGCGTGACGCACTAGTGTTAAATTCGGAAACATTTTATGTTTTGGTAATATAGCATAGGAAAAAATATATTGAAATATGTAACTTGATATTTTCTATGAATTTAGAGAACTTTTGACGATCAAACAAATAAAGATAATGTTATACAATTCCAAAGTGATGGCGTATTTGGTTCGCTTACATAGCGCTTTGAAAAACCATTCCACTTGTGACCACGAGTACCTATTCGGTATATGGACAAAACTACTTAGCATTAACTTTTGCTAAAATGTCAAGCATGTGTTCATGTTTTACTTACCACCTTGGGTTGAACGGTGGGCATGAGGAAGTCGACATTTTTGGTCTTCATCTCACGTTTAAAAGGCGAGCCGCAGGTACAACATACCACAGCAGCAAGAACAGCCAAAATGGCCTTCATTATGGTGGGATAATTCTGAAATGAGAAAGATACAAACCATTTAAACATCCTTATTACTTTTGTTTAGGTTAACTTCGATGTAATCTAATATTTTCAGACTAAGTCGACAGAAGAGTTCATAAACATGAAAGTTTATGGTTCGTCTTTGAGTCTATAATTCTCATGGTTATTGAAATCGAGACTATTGTTTTTGGTGTGTTTGTCGTCAAGAGTAACAATATGATGTAGCTAACTCCTTCTATATATAAACTTTGCAATATAGATATTCCCAACCACAATTACCTAGGAATAATATGGAAATAATAAAGGAATTTTCAGGTCTGTTATGAACCCCATCTAGATGTATGAACCCCAGAGTTCTGGTAATTTTGTATGTATTTCCATATGGAATCCAGGCAACTGTTTCCCAACGTCAATGTTGTTCGATGAAGGTCCAGAAGATATATTTCGCATTCAAGTATGTGATATCCACAATTAAAATGCATGCTACCTGTAAGACGCCAAATTGGCATATACAATGTATTCAAAAAGTGCATTCTTCTGTAAATGATTAAGATATGAGCACTTCAGTTGTATATATGATCATTTTTTATTGAAGACATGTTCAATTCAGCTGTTTTTCAGAAAGTTACAGATAGTTGCAATCATTTGTTCAAGAGTTCAATATTATTGACCCTAATTTTAACAAAATTGAATATAACTGTAATTGCTTGAATCTATTTACAAGTATTTAAAGTGACGCTCAATATAAATCGTTTAGTTATAGTTTGAATTAGGATATCACATATCATTATGATAACAATGGAAGAGGAAAAAATCATATTAGCGCTTTTGATATTAAAACAGTGCTCATCAAATATGGTGACCAATCAGATTGAAGTTATTATATTGATACTTAACCTAGTGAAAGGGGTCATAATTTGATAGGAATGTGTTCTGCAGTGTCATTACTAGACTGATAAAACAGTCAACCGCGCGGAAAACCTTCAGGGGGCCCCAGCATGGCGGACGTGTAACAAGTCACGTTTGCCAACCGAAATGGCGGGAATGGATAGGATACAGACGCTGACAGAGTTTTATCGTCAACAATGCCTGAAGTTGAGAGAAGATGGGATTGATCAAACACGCTGATAGGTGATCGATGTTTCGGACACTGACCGCCCGTCATCAGGCCTTATAAAGTAATGAAGTCTCGTCCTTTGGTTGTGGTGATAATTTGATGGAAATTGCATCTCAAAACTTGAAGGTATTCTAGAAACTCTGCTATCATTATTTATTTCTTTTATCCCCTGTAGGCGATATCTTTTATCTACTGTATGATTACTGGCATTTTTCGATATCGGTTATTACGTAACACAGCTTTAAGTCCTAACACATTATGTCTTTATCCATATCAGTCTATAGGGTGAGACTTGATCACGCTGTTGACGGGTTCGCCTACTCGGCTTAACTCAAAATAGCCTACTTCCTCTTTCTAAGTGTAAATTCAATAGCACGTAGTTCGTCTGTCTTAAAACTAGAAACGTGTCATAGGCATGATAAGTTTAACATGACAAATGTTACCGGTATACTAATTATAAGTGGCCTTTTGCAACTATGATTTTACCATGAAGCAACGGTAATGAAAACCTTAGAAAAGACATCAAGGGTATGTTTTATATTTATCAAAATATCACTAATTTAATGACTAAATCGAATCAGACCGTCACTTTGTTTAAATAAATAATATCAGACAACAAGAATTGTTGAAACAAAAACAATAATACTTTTACCAGATTTAGAAAATATCTGTTTATAACGAAGAAAAATAATAATGAATTAGCGAATCAATTAAACAGTACCTGCCTATTATAAAAAAAAATATCGTGACAAAACATTAAGCAACAAATGAGATTATGGAAATATACACTAATTTAAATAACTAATAGCCGAACAATTCTTAATGCAATAAAACATTTCGTACGACTGAGGACGTTTGATCTAATACATGCCAGGCCAAAGTGTTTATATTAACGACTTAATAATGATAAAGGATGGAAGCACTATTTTAGTATACGATGATGGATTTGAAGATTATAACTAAGGCTTCCACGAATAAAGGATATAACGATACATCTTATAGTTAGGTTTACAAGAGATATTATAAGCTTAATCGCGATCGGTCGTAACAGCTGTATTATTCCCTATGAAATGACCATTGATCGTAAAATATCGGCAGGAACATGTACACTTAGTGTATTATTTTTGATGAAATGTTTGACTGAATCATATTGTCATTGACCTGGATAGCATACACTTAACTCACTGAGAAACAACAATAACATATAATGAATATGTATAACAAAAATATGTATTGTTTTTTGTTCCGCATTGAGTTCAGTGCCAGTGTCTGGATCATATTCAGAATAGTATACTTCCAAGACAATTTATTTCAGTAGATTACAAGATTAATGACTATAATAGTTTAACAAATATCTTAACTCATTCACCCCTGAAATTTCGTAATGAACTATTCAAACCTTTGAATTGGAAGAGTTCAAATGTGTTTTCAGGGGTGAATGAGTTAAACAGTCCCATGATTAATGTATCTAACCGATTAATATAAAAGTAGAATTTCATAACATTTTCCTATAAATGACATACCTGTGGAGGCGACAGCGGTATGATTTTACAGGTAAATCTCCGTCATCTGGTACTAATACTAGTTCAATATGTACCGAGAATATGGAACTTGCACAATCTTTTATCAGTCAGTACACACCAAGAAAGCTTTAATTTCGGAGTGACCCGGATGTTCAGATTTAAGGGGACTACCAGTACAGCAGTATAGTACTACCTGTGCCCACTGCGGTTTGACAGTGATTGATAATCATATGTTTGGCCCTCGGGGTCGACAGCATGTACACAAATACACAACATTTATATTACTTGTACGGGAAATCTGTATGTCTGATATTGTTTTCTATTGTATATGCTATGTTAAGTGTCCGTTACGGTTTAGTAAACAGTTGTAGAGACAAAGGAATATCCCGGTATCTGTATTAAGTGCTGTATTAATGCCTTCGTAATGTAGTGGTATATCAATATCTGAGTGAGAGGCTGTATACAAGTGTTATATTTATACATTAATGAGCGGGTTTAGTAAACAGTAAATGTTCTAGAGACAAAGGAATATCCCGGTATATGCATAAAGTGCTGTATTAATGCCTTAGTGAGCACTCGTATTGTAGTGGTATATCTATATCTGAGTGAGTGACTGTATTAATGCATGCCTTAGTGAGCACTCGTATTGTAGTGGTATCTCTATATCTGAGTGAGTGACTGTATTAATGCCTTAGTGAGCACTCGTATTGTAGTGGTATCTCTATATATAAGTGAGTGACTGTATTAATGCCTTAGTGAGCACTCGTATTGTAGTGGTATCTCTATATATGAGTGAGTGACTGTATTAACGCCTTAGTGAGCACTCGTATTGTAGTGGTATCTCTATATATGAGTGAGTGACTGTATTAATGCCTTAGTGAGCACTCGTATTGTAGTTGTATCTCTATATATGAGTGAGTGACTGTATTGTAGAGGTTTCTCTATATATGAGTGAGTGACTGTATTAATGCCTTAGTGAGCACTCGTATTGTAGTGGTATATCTATATCTGAGTGAGTGACTGTAGGAATGTTATATTTAATGTCTTAATTCAATGTTGTAATAAAGTGGTATAGTATTGTCTATGATAATGTGTATTTCGTCTTAATAACAAGTTGTATTAAGTGTATATTTATGTTATAATGGGAATCTGTATAAAACTGTTATATGATATCTTTATGAGGGGTGATATAAAAAATGATATATTTAAGTGTCTTAGAGTCTGTAAGAAAGTTATATTTATGTCTTTATGATATGTTATATTGTAGTGGTATATAAATGTCTTAGAGCCTGTAAGAAAGTTAAATTTATGTCTTTATGATATGTTATATTATAGTGGTATATAAATGTCTTAGAGCCTGTATGAAAGTTAAATTTATGTCTTTATGACATGTTATATTATAGTGGTATATAAATGTTTTAGAGCCTGTGTGAAAGTTAAATTTATGTCTTTATGATATGTTATATTATAGTGGTATATAAATGTTTTAGAGCCTGTATGAAAGTTAAATTAATGTCTTTATGAGATGTTATATTATAGTGGTATATAAATGTCTTAATGATGTATCAAAGCGTTATATGCTTTCGGGATGTATGGAAATATTATATCACTGTCTTAAAGATGCATCGAAGTGTTTTAATAACGTCTTAAAAGGTTATTAAAGTGTTTATATTATTTTCTTGATGAGAGTTGATATGAAAGTGGTATATCAATGTCTTAATGGGTGTACTTGTGTTATATTACTGTCTTAATTGTAAGTTTGATCAAAGTGCCATATTAATGTCTTAGAGGGTTATGTGTTATACAACTATCTTGATAAGGAATTTAATTAAAGAGGTATATTATTGTCTGCGAGAGGTTGTATTAATATTATATATAAATATTAAGGTTGTTTAATAATGCTTTCTGGTGACTTTTCAAAAGGACAATTGATGACCATCATATCGTTTTCCATGGGATTTGTTCAATTCTTAAAGCGGAACAAAAACATAAACAAAAGATCCGGGTATTAATGAGAAGCAAACCAACTTGTATCCTAAAAGGGAAATTATTTCATTTCGTCTTTCTTTCCTCTATTTTATCACTCCAGAGAAATCCCCGATGTAGGAAGCCCTCTGAAGCGAGTAGACGAGTTCCTGAGTACATCCCTAACAGATCGATCAGGTCAATATTATGAAAGCAGCAACACAAAATGTCCATATGGTGCAGTGAAGATGTTTACTTTTAGCCTCGACAAGGTAATTTTTATATAGTTACTTCCTTCTTTGTATTTCTATTGATTACTTTGTTAGAGAACAAGGAATACTTTTAACCCATCAACATAAACATGGATACGTCAGAGTATACATGTATACATACATATTCTGAGCATGATATTTTCG
Source organism: Chlamys rubida (assembly GCA_032359455.1). Classification (NCBI taxonomy): domain Eukaryota; kingdom Metazoa; phylum Mollusca; class Bivalvia; order Pectinida; family Pectinidae; genus Chlamys; species Chlamys rubida. The sequence continues at coordinate 9,511 of JAUMHH010177685.1, forward strand.
AACCCATTCAATGTATTATTTTGAATATGTTGCATTCTTTACATTAGAATTCATTGTAATATATTGTACACATAGGGCATACATTGAATAATTCAATGTATTAGAAAACATTGTAATATATTAGAAAACATTGTGAAATATTGGATACATAGGAAAAACATTGAATAATTCAATACATTACAATACATTGTAATACATTGGATATATAGGAAATACGTTGAATAATTCAATATATTGAATATAAAACATTGATTTCATTGGAAATACATTAAATTAATAAATATATTGAATTTAACAATACGTCTATTTTCATTATCAGATGGTTAATTTACCGCTGAATTTCTTGGTTAGTAATTAAATCACCGTTTAGTGAAATTCTAGTGATAAATTGTGTATTTCAGCAATTATAGGCAAGAAAACAAGTAGCTGATGTTTACTGTTTTCATATATATTATATATATTATACAATTTGACACCTGTAGAAAAGTATGGAGTATAGCTGAGATCGTGACAAAGTTATACATACGTTATATACGCGTGGCGCGGTGTATTTGTTCCCTATGTATTATTGAACGTTCCACGAGATCGTTGATGGCAGTAATAACGGAGATAAGACAGTCGACATACCGACCAACACGATCAGTCTTATCACCGGGAAACACTTATCAACGGCATTGTAAAATATTATAAAAAAGGAAACAGTGCCCTATTCCGGAATTTTGAGCAATAGAATTTTGTGAGAAAATTGTAAAATTCTATATATATACAGGTCTAAGCCCGTCTCTCTTGTGATTGATCACACAATTTGGTATTATTATTAAACTTCAATGAAACCAGGAAAATTCATCAATAATGAAATATACGAAGTAATGAAGAAATGAGAGCAAATCAATAATGAAATATATAAAACAATGAACAAATGAGAGCAAATACCGATAGCTTGTTGAACGGTGTTCGCGGTGTCTTACACACGTGAAGGTCCCTAGTAAGGCAGACATATATATACTCACTGACAATGAGGTTAGGAGAGTGGGTTAGGTCCTAGAATACAACAAACTGACCACCACCGTCATCACATTCCAAAACACTATATGAATATACACGCCGTGACTCCACAAGTGTGTGTTCACTATACATACCTTCTTGGCCCCTTTATATCGAGGGTCCGTGGCTCGTTGTCCGGTAATATATATAGTAGTTACCGATAACACTCCAAATATACGTCAGCAGGTAGACCCTCTCGGGCCGTAGGTCATTGATAAAAAAAATCCACGTTCCTAAAGTCACGTCCTACAGAAGCACTACATCCATTACGACTCGCGGTCAATACTATTCTGGTCCGACAGACTCTTGTGTTGTCATCCTTCTCGCAAACTCAGAACGAGGGTTGACGCAAAACTGTTGCCATGACTACGCTCATCCCAATGAGGCATCGTTTGAGTATCATGGCGTGTCGTTATTCAAATAATCAATGCTCAGCCAATGTCTATGGAGCAGCACGCCCTACTGACGCGCAGAAACCGCTATCGTGTGAACCAATCGATACCCGCGCTGGAAGTTGGGTGGCGATCGATTTATACTCTAAATATAGTTATTTTCAATAAAGGTACTAATCCATACATATAACGATACTTAACAAATCGATCCGAGAGACACATCGACCTGGATCCATGATTGAATACGGTGTTCTAGAATTGCGCGTTATTTTGCAATTAAAAGTCTTCAGCACATTCTCCTAACTGTTGAATGTGAGATTATTGCCAGCAATTATAAAATAAAAGCTATTTAAAACTGATAATTGGTATTTTGGTGTTGGTTATCTCCCCTTGGTGATGTTGTGTAACTTGTTTAAAGGGAAGATCAGGTCAATTGCTGCAGCTACAGAATACTGAGGAAAGGACAGCAAAACGCCATACGGATGTCATTCGTTATACCTTTGTTCACAGGAAGTGACAGGAAGACAGTCTTGTAAATAGATTTTTTGTAGGCCATTGCCGCGAGTCTTGTACCAGAACAATCGATACTAAAGCCAATTAAAGTGGAATTTTCTATATTTAGTTCCCACATTATATTGAGTTATCGGCGAATGTCGTGCTCTCTTTGCAGGGCGACGACGTTGGTTAATCACAGCAGACCTTGCAAGCATAATAAATATGTCGTTACCCATTTGTACAGTACGGCGAACTAGAACCGTTGTGGTGGACGAGAAGATGCAGTTAAGTTGAACAGCAGGGACTCAATACAAAGGATATCTAAAGTTAAATGTTTATTTTACATGTGTGTTTATCATTAAATATAGGAATATTAGATAGATAGAAAATCTGAATGCATGGGATATATTATACACCATTCGAGGTTAGAGACTGTAAAATCCTCCCGATTTGTTGTACTTTACTACGGAGAAACATCATCTACACACTTGTAACGCAGAATCCGGTTAACCAAAACAAAGTTGCATTTAACGAACATTCGTGACTCGGGCGGATTAATTGATTCGACTAATGAAGCCAGCTTTCATGTAGGTCAATGCATGTATCCGTTAACAATATTGGAGAAAGAAGGATGTGGTAATATCATTCACAAATAGGTTAGTATTCATCAAAGGTCTATATTCATTATGCTTCATAAATAGTCTTCTAAATTGTTCATTTCTCGGTTTGTTTACCCCGCAGGTCAGTGATTTTTCTCCGCGTACTCCGGTTTTCCTCCACCACCAACACCTTACCTGTCCTGGAATCACCATAGCTGTTATGGTAACAGGACGTAAAGCACAAACAAAGCTCTGGGGCGTTTATCATAACATTCAATGTATAGCGCCTTCGACCGCTTTTTTCTTTAAATATGTAGGGCGCCATATAAATGTAATATATATTCTAGTTTCGTCTGATAAATGAGACATCGGGGACGTGTTTATCTCGTCGTTACTTTACCGTATCCAATTGCTACGGATAGCTGTACGGGTTTAGGAGCTCATTACTGGTAGCACGGGGGCGTAGTAGGAAGTGACACATGTACTCGACAGGAATTGCACCAATTAGTCGCCCACCATTTATATAATCATACAATTCACGATGGTTTCCTTTAAGCTCCAGACACAATTGTTAAAGGGATATTTCCGCAGGGAATTTATGCTTTCAACGTTTTCAATATGCTTCCTCTTGATGTATGTTAAGATCGCCTTCGATAGGCATTTCGGATACCAGTCAACTTAAGTTCTATAAATAAATCCCTATTATGTAATAGCATTTTGCAAATATATAAGCCATAACAGAGTATTCTCTCTTCCATGTTTTAAGTAGAAAAAACAGATAAACTCGTGATTAGAAGAACCTACATACTGTACAAGTATAAATTAGTCCAGCTACCTATTAAAACTCCCTTATATATATTTTAAGGTGGTGGCATTCCATAAGGATGTATATTGATCGTTTAAAATAGTTTACTGACAAAAGAATAATAGAACCTTACATGGGTCTGTCCCGTTACAAAGCAAGCCTCGTGCTGACGAGCCAAACTCTTACACGAGGGTTGAGATATCCCTGTCCATGGAACAGACCCATGTTTAATTATTTTTCTCACATACTTACAACTAAACAAATTCCAGTCGTAATAAACATCGATCTGATTCTTCCGCCAAAACCCCAAAACCTTAGGATTGAGACAGAGGATTCCACATTCACAACAATCGAATGACATCACGGAAATAATACAATGACGTCACATTGACAATTCATCGTTATGATGTCATAGCGCACATCAGCTGTTTTCCCCTACCCCGTAAGAGATAGAGTTATCTCTTCACTAACAACAACGGGATCACCCTGTGAAGTATGTGAGAAAAATATCTGTTGTGCATGAATTATCATATTTAAGTTGATTTTGATGTTTTTAAAACGGAAAATATTGACAGAAGATACAAAATTAAGTCTGAATGCATAGTATGTAGACATAAATATTTAATTTTCTGTTATGCATCCTATAAGGAAAACTACCAACTAAAATGTTATTAGGAAAACTATAACTTGTGATTGTCAGAAATAGTCCAGATCTTTCTATCCTACTGTTACATTTATCAGGTGCCAATGATAAATGCAACTGACGCATTTTAGAGGATATCATCACCAGTGCTGTGTGGAACTGTTTGTTGGATATTGTGTTTGACCTTAGGTACTTACACTGACCTCAGTGTTAGTGATATGTAATGTAGTAGGATTGATACTTTCTCCTGACAGAAGTAACAGGGATTCTGCATACCGGGAAACTTTCGCATAGTCAAATTTTTCGCCCTTTGCGGGAAAAATCAATTTTCACCAAATGTTATTTTGCCCATCACATTTGATTTCTTTGTTTATAACTTTCTACTCTTCGCTGTAATGATAAAATCGCTTTTATTAGGGAGTACACAAAAGGCAAAAATTCAAAAATACTCCTTTGACCTTGTTAGAAATCAACAAATTGTTATACGCTTGAATTTTGGGAGCAAGAAATGAACTAATTTTTATGAAAAAAATCTTCATCTTTGCAATCCCAAAGGAGATGGAATTCAATGTTTATTGAAATTAGCATGAGTTGAATTCCAGATGGGAGAGCTTATTACGGGTACTTTGTGTTTTATAGGGTCAAGCGGGTCAGATATTGAGGAGCCACCCCCCAAGCCTGCCCGCCCCCAGTATCCTGCCATGTCTCCCTCTGGCTCCACACCTAACTTAACCATCAACAGCAGTGTGGCCAGTCTACCACACCAATGGAACAGCACCACCAACCTACCTGTAGGCCACAGTACCCCTCTGCAGGCCCTCAGTCCTCAGATACATCCCCCGCCAGCCTCAGAACCCGCCACGCTACGTAACTCTCAGCTGCCTGCAGAAATAAACCTGCAGCACTACTTCCCCTCCTCCTCAGGCTATACCTCAGTGCCTTTCTCCACCAACCACCAGCAAGGCATGAGCACCATGGACTCTTCCATGCCCATCCATGCCACCCCTGACCAAGGGGCTGCTAGTCTGCCTACACGCCGGGCTGGGGCTTCTTCAAAGCCTTTTGGATACCATGTGCCACGTAATCATCATGAGTTGTCTGATATCCTTGGAAACCAGTACCATAAGCCATCTCCAAGGAACTCAGCTGTGATAGACCATCAGGTTTCCAGTGAGCCTAGGCTTTCTCCTGAGGTTGGTTTCCATTCTCTTCTTAGTCTCTTTATTTAGAGAAAAATACCAGTATTTTAAATATTTCTTTATTTAGAGAATATATAAATTCAATGTTCATAACAAATTACATGTGATTTATAATCTTAAGTTCATATACAAATATACAATATGTCTAAACTAGACCCTTTGTAATATGAAAACCTGTGAAATCAGGCCTGCAACTGACTACATTTGTAATCCAATAAACCATGATATTGTATAAAATACGAGGAGAGGGAGATCCAACATCCTTGCAAAGAGTTCAACAAAGTTCTGTGTTACCCAGCAGACGGATTCCACAAGGATACACAAGTCTGGCCATGAATATTAGAGTAATCAAAAGGGAAAGATGACCATGACAACGTCGTGCTGGGTATAACGGCTTTAATCCAAGTTTACATTAGCTAGTTTTGACATATGCAGTGTGTCGTCATCAGAACAAATTTAAATACAAAAAGGCAGGTATAAGGTTGATAATGCAGTGCCTTACCTGGTTATAGTAATAACAACGTTTGCTTGAATGACGTAATACATAATGCACAATCAAATGACTTCATCAATAACAGGGAGGGCTGACTAAAAATGCGGAAATTAATATTCAGTGTTTATTGCACAATCTAATATAGCAGTGAAGTCTACACATATTTAAGATAAACGGTCCTATGCATTAGAATAAATAAAACAGTTAA
>JAUMHH010177696.1:0-15386 GCA_032359455.1 Chlamys rubida
TATTCATGAAATCGTTCTCGTGCTCAATGATGGATTTTGTGCTGAAGCCAAATTTCTTGTTCCGGTTATAAGTTGATAAAAAAATCATATTTTGTCAATGATTTGGACAAAAAATTGAAGAGACTTACAGACAAATACTGTTTTCAATGTTTACACTTGACGTTTTGACCGTTGACATACGATTTAAGCGATTTACAAGAAAACTAATTTGAGCGCAGAACCCATGCTTGAGCATAAGAACGGTTTCGATTCCGTTTCAAACTCAAACCAAAGCATATTTCTCAAAACGGTCATCTGAATTTCCGAAGTTTTGCGAACATTCCACGTAGGCTAATACTTTATTTATCAATTGTAGTACTGATAATCGTAAGGTAGTGAGAGTTACATTTCATCTACAATAAGTGACAACACATACATACAAAGCGGTTTGTTTATAAGAAGTGTTTTGTTTCTGAATTCTTTCCGCATTTGGTAGTCATATATGACGTCAAAAAGTGGCGTTAGTGACGATTCTAATGACGTCGACACAAATTATCCGGTTCATAAACAAATTATTTCCCTATTTGGGATTCTCGCTCCCTCCTCATTTCCGCCTACTTTAATTACATGTAGTAGATGTGTATGTAATGAAAACATACCCGAGAGGTACAGTTGTTTGTAGTGTACCGTTAATATCTAACAATACATATGCATACATGTACTGAAACTGTGAATTAATATGAAAAAGGAAAATAAAAATATTTCAAATTTAAAAAAAAAAAAAAAAAAAAATATCAAACTGTTGTGGTTATTTTACGTCATTACATGTCAGCCTTGTGAACGCCAAGAAAAACCTGGACAGCCTGTATACACCACTCACCGCCCTGGAGGAGCAAACGACCCGTGAGGTCATGGACAGGTTAGTAACACAAACGATAAGGTGTAAAATATATTATTTTCTCATAACTTAAATGTAGAAAACGGGCGATATCAAAACATTGAGTGGAATCGTCGAGTGTGTAATTTATGTAATTTAGATCGTGTTGAAAATGAGTTTCATTTTCTTCTTAGCAAATTTTTTGAAAACTGCTTACATTAAAAAGCCAAACAAGTTTGACTGTTGAGGGTGAATAATACGAACGAAATAGCGAACTTAGGGAAATATTCGAGAAGAACCCAATTATTATAAATTGCTTAAGTTGCACTCTCCAAACATGTGAGACTGTTTCTATTTGTGGTTGTGTTGTGAGCGTGTGTAATGTCGGGCAACATTATTTGGTATTATGACTGTTAAATATCGCACTTTTTATTACTATGTAATTGATGAGTCGAAAGACTGTAAGTAATTAGGAACTAGGACTTGTCCCGCGGTGCTGCTTCACTCTTAGAACACTGTTGTTGATTATGCTTTGTTCAAATGAATGACCTTGACCCACTTTCAAGGTCACAGGGGTGAAATGTCGTAAAATCTTCAAACCACTTCTTCTCAATAACGAAAAGGCCCAGGGTACTGAAATTGGACCTGTGGCATGCTGGGATGAAGGGCTACTAAGTTTGTTCAAATGATTGACCTTGACCCACTTTCAACCTAATGTTCTCGTTCGACATTCAAGGTCACAGGCGTCATATGTTTAAATATTTTAATAGGTTCTTATGAATCAAACACTGATATTCTGCCTGTAGCTGTATTTTAGTCCACTTTTAAGATTACAAGTGTGAGATTAATACCAGGTGAGCGATGCAAATATTTACCATTGAACTCTGAAATGTTTAACAGGGGTTAGAGTCCTCCGGAGACCAGGACATTTGCTACTACAACTTTGACTGCTCTCGACCTCTGTGGGTATTCAGTTCCTTCAACAATGTCTTCAGTAACATCGGTTACATCTTGCTAGGACTATTGTTCCTACTGGTGGTATGCAAAAGGTGAGTCAAACGTGTTCTAAGTGTTGTTATTATTATTATTATTATGAAAAAATCCTCATTAGGTATTAAAACACCAAAAGTTTAATGACAATAATAATAATTCGAGGTTCTTATATACCGCTTTATCACAACCTAGTTTGTAGATCGTCTCAAAGCGGTTTTGAAGGTGTAGTTGAGTTTTTTATGCCGTATATTCAAATGGTTTAAACTTAATTATCAAAAATGTTTTGAAGAACATGATGAATGGTTGACATTAATTAATTGTAGCTGTTGCCAAAGAGTTAGACTGTTTTAATTTTTGCTATATTATAGCGACCGGAGAAATAATAAAAGGCAAGGGAAAAGTGAAAAAAGGCAATGGAAACCGGACGAGGGGACGGTAATATTGTGTTGTTATTTTGTGTCCCTGTTAAGCAAAATTAGGCGATATGTGATGTAATGTATTTGATTGCGCATTGCAGACCATGTTTACTCGCATTCCTGTGCATGTAAGACAAAACTATCAAGAGTACGAAAGTGCTTTATAAAATTTCCATCTTACACGCCATTTCACGTGCTTAACGTCATTTTTGGATAAAAAAAACGTGACGTCATGAAATCGAGAACATTTCGATGTCGCGATGCGAAAATTGCGACGCTTTTTTGTGGTTTCTGAGGTAAGTCTAATGATTGGAATGAGAAAGAAATACTCTTTGATGAACATGGATGTAGGATAGGGAAATTCCACCTTCGGGATTGTTGCAAAACCCAAGGGATGTATCCAAGTTGAGAACCCCATTTTATATTCACTCCTGTAACAAGTTCAAGGGTTTTCTTTTCGTTTAAAACACCATAAAAAATAAGAGATATCAATCGTCGTATCCTATGTTAAGATGAATACACTCATGATTTTCGGACTGGGGCACGCACAGTATGGCGAGGAAACATTGTTTAGAAAGATTCCGTTGAAGTTCCAATATAGACAAGACAGGTCCGTGTTATTATTTGTAACAAGTATTTGGAAATATCGCGTACATAAGGATAACTAACTTCAAATTTCGAATATTTTAATAATGTGAGAAGAAAACGAACAAAGCAAAGGAGCTCGTTGGATTTTCGACATTCGTTCTTGACTTTGGCTGGAGAATCTTAAAACCCTTCGTAAATACGCTCTCATACATTTCGTTAAACATCGACATACACTACGTAGCTAGCTGATCAATAATTACATATTTTACCTGCAAGTGAGCAAGATTGGGTAATCTCAGTTGAGCGATAATATTCTGTAATGTTATCCCAACCGAGGCGTAAGCCGAGGTTGTGATATTTCAGAATCTTTGCCCGAGACCGAGATAACCGGATCTTGCTCACTTACAGGTATCAGATTTTATAATTAACAGACAGAAGAAATTAACAAAACGAGGTCCAGACAGGAAAACAGTTGGCAACATTCCAAAGATTTATTATACGCCATGGGACTGGGTTTGGTTATGGAGGGCCTGATGAGTGGTTGCTACCATGTTTGTCCCAGCCGCTCCAACTTCCAGTTCGGTAAGTTATTCGAATGGCTGTTGAAAGTATAAAAGTATGTTCTTTGATGCAATAATCTTAAATAGAATTACTGTGTTTTTAACTCATTGAAGATTGGGAAAGAATTTTCATAAATAATATATTGATATTTTATATAATGTTTCATCTTAATAATTGTTGCTTTTTTGTAGACACCTCCTTCATGTACATACTTACTTGCTTGTGTATGCTGAGGGTCTTGCGATGTATACATCCTAATACCGGCCCCACGGCTCGCAATTCGTACTTCGTTATGGCCACTGTTGTTGTTATAACTGTCATTGGTGTGGTAAGCATTCTCATTTGGTTCAACTTATGGTGCAATACGTCGTTAGCGTTGACAGTGCATCATCATTCTGTGTCCGTTTATTCATCCCCTGTACAACAAAGATGGCAGGGGATGAAAGTGTTTCCATTTTCGTTATATTTCCTGCTACCATTGAAACATATATCCAGAAATGTAGAGTTAATTGTTTCATGGTCATTTTTGATATAATTCCTATTGCCATGGACAGAAAATTGTCAAAAAATTAAATTATCGTTTCGGAGCTTATCTAAAAGACCCTTCAAGATTTTAAAAATTTAACTTTAGCATAGCTGTAACTTTAGCTGTAAGCTGTAAGCGGGTTTTTGTTTTTGTTTTTGATTCTTTTCCTGTGCCTTCAGGAGCAAAAAGATAAAATAGCAAAATGTATCGTATCAGGGGCATATCTCCAGAACAACAGATAACTTTGCAGAACATTCAATTCATCAAGCTGCCAGATCTGACACAAAGATGTTCACCTCATGACCACATGTATAAATATAAATTACAATATCACAATTGGGGGATGGTATTTGTTTCATTTAATCCATATCGAGCTCCCTATTGTTCCATTTGGCAGGAATATACATGACTGCTCTCGAGCATACCTCAATCTTTACTACCCTGGCGAATGTAGTGGTTAAGAACAATAGTTGAATATGGTAAAATATGGTTAAACTTGACTTTATTTGTACAACAATGGTTCCACCATACATAAAAAGGGTTAAATTTTGGTTACAACAGCTGGTCACACCACCACATAAACGTTAGTCTATTCTGTGACAATGGTCAAAGTATACAGTAATCAAACAAAGAGTGATTATGCTTTTAAATATAATATTTTTGTTTAACCATAGTCAGTCATTTGCCCGAATAGTTTGGTAATGTCTTCATTGCAGACCTTGAAATTAGGATTATCTGTCATACTTCCCAGGGCGGGAGATCTGAATGATTTCGTTCCTTTTATTATATTATCTTTGTGTGCCCAATTCGATATGTGACCATTTTGTGGACTTAAAAGCTAGTTTGTTTTAAAAATTTGGGAACCAATAACTTAAAGGACCCTGTTTAAATACGAGATGTAGTGTATAATTATGTGTAATGTTTACCAGTTTGCACTTTTGAACACATGCTCCATTTTAAGACTTGATAATTCAAACACCTTTCAATATTCTGTTTGTTCCTTGTCCTTGTTAGTGTACAGTGTAATGTGAATTTATTCGTCGGTCAATGGTGTTTAACTTACTTGCATACCCAACTTGCATTTTACTTCCCTAACATATATTAATTTAGTAAATTTAGTAAGAATATGATATAAATAACCATGTTTGTATTTTTTCACTTTTGCTATATTGACATGTGTTGTTGGTATTTGTATATGAAATATTTGGTTATAGACCTATTTGTAGTAATGAAAATGACATATGTTTTAGCTTTTCAATACAAACATTTTCTGGATTCTGTTTGGCGTCGTCAACATACTTGCTACTTTGTTTCTCCATCTCTATGTGTACTTCAGTGGTAACAACGAACACGAAGAAACTTGTAAGTACTTTACTATTTAGCATTTCAAGAAGCAACACACTTTTTGTATCATTGGTCCATACATGGTTTGGATTGTTTTGGCCACGTATTCAATCAAAATTCAAATTATTTTTTTATTGAAATTTTTCAAAATAAATCACAGTTTATGAAATGAATAATATAGCCCCAATGCTATGCTGAAAAGTTTAACATTATATACAAACTAAAGTAACCGAAATATCTCACACAAAAACTGTTTGTTGACTTGTATGAACATGTATGCAGCCTATATTGATCAACCAAAAGAACATATTATATAATGTACCTCTTATTAGTTGATTTAAGTACTTTTCTTTTCATTTAACAATCAATTTCAACATGTTCTTCGTTTAATGTATTAGATAAGCTAGTTTGTAAACCACATGGCAGTTTAGGTTAAATGTATTTTTAGTGCAATTTTACTGAAACTTCTGAGTTTTTTATAATTCACTCTCTAATAGTGAAGTGCTAAAATCATATATGAAATAATACGAGATCAAGGTGCCAACTTATGACGGAACAGCGGCTGAAGAATTAATCTCTATAAGCCTACTCACCTTTATAATCTCTTATCTAAGAATCAAACAAAGGAAAAATAATACTTCTGAAATATGACGTCACCATCCGTTCTTTACCTAATCTAAAGGTAAAACACACCGAGAAACGTGTATCTGGTAATTATAATGAGGTCACATTCCCTGTTCAACCGCTTATCTTAAAATCAAGTATAAAAATACACGTTTTCATAGGATTGTCATGTTTCCAATCTCTTGTTTAAAAGTAACGCACGATTAAAAACAACGTCTCTGACCTTACTTTCTATCCAAATCCGAGTAACAAACACAATAATAAACAAGAGGCCAGAGGGCCTGTATCGCTCACCTGTCCCCGCTACTGGACATATCCCCTTTGCTCTCAGGGGGACAACACTCTCTGTTAAAATAAATTGAGTCCTCCTTGCCATATGAATGTTCTGGACCACATTTGGTTAAGATACCTCCAATAATACTGTAGGAGAAGGATTTTAAAGATTTACCTGAACGTTCCCTATTGGGCTCCACACCTCTGCCCGAAAGGGGCCACACCCTCTGTACCTACAAAATTGAGTCCCCTTTGCCCAAGGATGCTCTACACAAAATGTGATTTACTCCAAGTTCCCCTATAAGGCCCAGTCCTTCTGCACCCAGAAGGACAATACCCTCTGTTTATACAAAATTAAATCCCCTTTGACCTAGGAAGCTAATTTAAAATCCCTCCAATGGTACAGAGGAAGAAGTATTTAAAAAAATAAAACCTCAAACTCCCCTTTTGGTCCCGCCCCTCTCCACCCAGAGGGGCCACACCCTCCCTGTATACAAAATTTAGTCAAAATCCATAAAGCTGTTCAGGAATAGTAGCGTTTTAAAGGAAAAGCTGTCCGACGGACAGGCGATGGACGCTGTAGTACGGCATAAGCGCCCATGGTCCTCCGGACCAGGTGAGCTAAATAGTTGTTTGATGTGTCATCCTTTGATAGCAAATTAATGTAAACAAATCACGTGTTCATCCCTGAATAAAAAGATCAAACGACAGGTATTACATTTGATTTCATTACCTTCCAATCCCCAAATTTTAAACAGTACACGTTTCTTTTATGGTCTGGATATATTGATGATTGTTTAACGCTTAATATCGAAAGATAAAAATCATAAAAAACAGGTATTTTATGTGACTTAAAATTGGTAAAATCCTTGCCCAAAATTCATGTTTTAAAATGTTTAACGTTGTTTTCCAGGTTGTTCTGGCCTCAAAAAGATATTCAATTGTATGCGGTGCAAGTGTGATTACCCTTCAAACCGTCACGATATGGTAGGTGATAACATGATGGATATAGCTTGTGAAACAAGAAAGCGTGTAAGCTATTACGTTTACCGGGTCAGCTTTGACATGAGTTTAACTTTTGTGCTCTAACAATACCAGACATTTCCTTCAGATAGAATGATACAGTTGTTACGTGCAATTGGGCATCCACCCATCCAGATAATATCCACGTTTGCTATTGCCTAATTATAGATTGCGTCTGAGGGTTATAACGCTTCGTCGGGGAATCTAGCTCGACAGTATTTTCTCCTCTATTTCCTTTGTTGTAACACTATTGGGCTAGCATTTCCAGCGATGCGGTAAAACGAAGCGGTAAAACCCTGGGACGCACTCACTAGTTTTAGCAACGTTGGACGTGGATGGTGGCTTGATGGTCACCCACTTACAAGTTACAAAGTGTACTATCGATATTTTGAGACAGTGACAAGGACAGGGAATTGATTCGGAGTTGGGTTCTAGTAATAAATCGTTCCATTGCAATTTAAGAGTGATAGATAAAATGTAATGTACTAGCGGGAAAATGATGCAGTTTATTGCAGTAGCGATCGAATAGTACATTGCAATGTGCTAGGAAATTAAAAACCCAATTTATTGTATTTCAAAAGATCAAACGTGTTCCTGAAAATGTTCTAAACCTTATCGTCTAGGGTTTGTCAAAACATACAGTGTTTCACATACGAAACTATATACTGTTTTATGGTTCCATTTCCTTACTTCAGATTGGCTAAAATGTGGTCACATGCAAGTCGACTTTTCAGGATATTGACTCAAAGTAACTATTTGTTTCAATATCATTATGATGTCAAAATGTTTTTTGATATACGTGTTAGTTTAAATCGTGTCTATCGATAAAAATATTAGCATCAAATATATATTTTTTATTTTAATTTTCTAAACGTGTAACATTATGACTGTAATTTTGACCTCTTGCTTATTTTAGTTCAGACTTGCGATGCTGATAACAGCAACTCTACTGAATTTGGCTTTGTAAGTATTTTAATTTTGATTGAAGAAAACTATTGTTTACTTTCTACTTAATCATGTCTACTTTAAGTATCTCATACATAATATGCCAACTATGTTGATTTCCTGAAGGTTCATGTGAACAACCGTTGTTCATGAACATTTTTCATTTAAAAACTCACACAACTTTATCATTTACTAAATATTGATACTTAGCTTTTGAGTTTGTAGGTTTAACACTGGGTTCAACTATCTAAATACAGCATATGTGTTTTCCGATCGGAAAATAATTGCCATGAACTATGAAGCCACAACGGAAGACGACGTCGTAGAGCATTGTTACTAGACGTCATCATTTAGAAGATTAACCAATGAAATAATGTCAAGGGTGTTACCCACTAGTGGGTATCCAAACATGTTTACCAACTCCTAGCAGCTTTATCCAACGAGTCGGGAGCGAGGAAACATATACTGTTTGTGGGAGAAATATATTTCCTCTCAAACCATTCAATTCAATGTTACTCGAGCTAACCTGATATCTAGCTGAAGTAATGGCAACATGGCTACCCTGACTCTTATTATCTCCAGTGATTATTCAGTTACCATGTGACCTCTGTGTTATTTCAAATATGGGTATAAATATTAATTGAACTTCAAACTTGCCTTACAGGGCCGTCTACGGACTAGCGACTCAGCCATCAGACTTTGCAACCTTCCTGCTAGGAATGTTCATAGGCAATTTAGGGCTCTACTGTGCATTTTACTTTATCCTCAAGAAGGTAAGAATAATGAAATTATTATCATGCTCAAGTATGAATTCTATGTTCGAAACAATCATCTTGTAACTCGCCAAAGACAATCCATTAAACAGCATGTGGCGTTTTAAAGATTTAAAGACAGTATCAGAGTTTAAACATGAAAACGGCGTCATGAATGCTGGACCTGTGTATTCAACCATTTTTTACCCAAAGAGACCCTTAGAGGTTAACAATATAAAGAAACTATTCGATAATAAATGTGTTGTCGACGGGGATTTGCAGATATTTGGATATATTCTGTTGGAAAGTAAGAATGGTCTCATTTTCTTATCTCGTTTGCAAACCTTGTTTGGAAACAAACCGATGTGTATTGAATGACAATGCCAAAAACTTTACAAATATAAGATACAAATTGTAGCTATTACATAATTGAGTTTTGTGTGTTTCAGTGCATACATGGAAAGAAGATAGCCAATTCACAAATCGTATGTGTCTTGTTTGCCTGTATTGCCTGGATCGCTGCAATCATTTTTTTCGTCGCTCATCTAACCTCCTGGGGGGTATGTATCATTAGTGTATGTCAGTTTACGTCAATTGTTACATTTAATGGTTGAACAAATATTCACGTAACTTTTTACAACCAATACCATATATTGATTTGTTAAATGTTACCTTGGCTTTTCTCACCGTGGAACAACTTGTGACATGTGTTATGGGGAATTTTCAGAACTTGACAGGTTTGTAATACGATTAATATATATTCATTCGAACCTTTTGGGTAAGAAGGAAACGTCAAGCCCGAATCTTTGCCGAGGGCGAGATATTCAAGAATCTGATCCCAAGGGTTGATATTTTTCTGTCTTAATTACTTCTAAATTGGGAAATTATTATTTTTTCTCTCACATCAATTACAAGTCGTAATTTCATAAAATGTTAACGTTGATTTCATAATTACAAGCAGATTGGATTTATATTTTGTGATATACTACTGCTGACGTGACGTCATGCAAATGTTACGAAAGGTGAATCGCTCGGTCCTTACCCTATGCTACATGTACATATGTATATTTCCCTTACCGGAATAGTGGATATCTCTGTCTAATGGGGGAGAATAATTTAATCTTACATGAGTGGGGGTTAAGCGGACAGAGAAATGTCAACCCTGTCCACTGGCAACTCCCATGTTTGATTCTTGTTCTCCCATGCCTGACATTATCATTATCATGCCAGCGTCAATACTCTTCAAGTGTTCATTTGCTTGTATTCCATGACAGGCGCGAATTAATACAATTAATTTAGGGGCCGCCGTGGTCAAATGGTTACGGCGTCTGACATTCTGCTGCCATTAGCCCTCCACTACTGGGTCGCGGGTTCGAGGCCTACGTGGGGCAGTCGCCAGGTACTGGTCGAAGGTCGGTGGCTCTTCTCCGGGGATGTCCTTAAATGACAATAGCTGTTCATAGGACGTAAAACACAAACAAACAAAATTAAATACAAGAATGTTAATATTATAAGGTGGTGACCCTGATCAAAAGTCATAAAGCATTTAAAGCACGCACAAAGTTAACAATGATTTCATTTAATATCCTACAATGTGATATATCAGTTAATATTTCTTCAGAAGTACAAAACATCTTCATTTAAAGGTCATTCATTTAAACTTTGGTAGCACTTCATTCCACCAAACTTCTGGCTAAATATCATCTGACATCCTTGACCTTTTGATTAAACAGAAGAAGTTGTTTAAAACATTTCCATATATTTGACCCATATGACCATGAATATGAAAGCCATACATTTGAACAAACTTGGTAACCTTTCATTCTAGCATATAACTGGCCAAATATCATCATCCTAGGCCTCCTGGTTTTTCAGAAGAAGTCATTTAAGAATTTCAACATATTTGACCCATGTGACCTGGAACATTCGTCACGGTCATTCATTTCAATAAACTTGGTAACCCTTCATCCCAGCATGTAACTGACCAAATATCATCACCCTAGGCCTCTTGGTTATTCAGGAAAATTCAATTTAAAGATTTTACGTATTTGATCCCTATGACATTGAATACGGGCAAAAGTCATTTATTTGAACAAACTTGGTAGCACTATAGTATGCTTCTGGCCGAATATCATTACTCGAGGCTTTTTGGTTATTTTGGTGTTTAAAGTAAAATATTGACGCCGGACGGACGACGCACCACGGCTTAAGCTCACTTTGCCCTTTGGGCCAGGTGAGCTTATAATAGATTACTTTACTTAATAAACCTTTGGCTACAACTATAAGCCATTCATTCTATATTTGTGAGGAAGTAAACTTATATTAACAAATAGAGTGATATCTGATTTTGTATGCGACTATATACTGTAAAATACAAATAAATTAAAGTTAGACAATCAGTTATTTAAGCCATGCGTAGTTTAGTCATCTGTTTTTTTTAGCTCACCTGGCCCGAAGTGCCAAGTGAGCTTATGCCGTGATGCGGCGTCCGTCGTCTGTCTGTCGGCCGTCCGTCGGCCGTCGTCCGGCGTCAATATTTTACTTTTAAACAACTTCTTCTTAATAACCAAAAGGCCTATGGTGATGATATTTGGCCAGCAGCAAACTTAGATGAAGGGCTACCAAGTTTGTTCAAATAAATGACCTTAACCCAGTTTTCAAGGTCACGGGGTCAAATATATTAAAAACTTCAAACAACTTCTTCTCAATAACCAAAATGCCCAGGGTACTGATATTGAAGATGTAGCATGCTGGAATGAAGGGCTACAAAGCTTGTTCAAATGAATGACCTTCATCTATTTTCTAGGTCACAGGGGTCAAATATGTTTAAAACATTTAAACAACTTCTTCCCAATAACCAAAAGGCCTTGGATGATGATATTTGGCCAGTTACATGCTGGGATGAAGGACTACCAATTTTGTTAAACCGAATTACCTTCACCCATTTTCAAGTTCACAGGGGTCAAATATTGTTTGAAACTTTTGAACAGCTTCTCCTGAATACCCAAGAGGCCTAGGATAATGATATTTGACCAGTAGCATGCTGAGCTGAAGGTCTACCAAGTTTGTTCAGACGAATGACCTTCACCCATTTACAAAGTGACAGGGGTCAAATATGTTAAATAAATAACCTTTAAACGACTTCTTCTGAATTACCAAGAGGCCTAGGGTTATGATATTTTGCCAGTTAGATGATAGGATAAAGGGCTACCAAGTTTGTTCAAATGAATGACCGTCGCTTCTTTTCAAGGTCACTGAGATCAAATATGTTTAAATCTTTAAATGACTTGTTCTGAATATTCAAAAGGTCTAAGGTAATGATATTTGGCCAGAAGCATGCTGGGACGGAAGGCTATATACTCTGTTCAACTTACTGTCCTTTTTCGACTTTCTAGGTCACAGGTGTCATATGTTTAAATCATATAATATCTTCTAATGAATCGAACAAAGATATTTTGCTCATGCCTAATTTCTTGTTTAGGTTATAACTTAATAAAAAGATCAATGTTCTGGGAAAAAATTGAAGAGACGTAACGCCGAATACTCTTTTCAATGTTAACATTTGCTTTTTGAGTGTTTTACATGATTTAAGTGAGTTACGAAAAAACTTATTTGAGCACAGAATCCATGCTTGAGCATGAGAACGGTTTCATGAATACGGGCCCTGGTGAGCGATTCAGGCCCATTGGGCCTCTTGTTTATATATGATCTGCTACTTTATGACTAAATATAGACCATATTTTCTGACTAGGTAATGTAAAAAGCATATATACTAAAAATATATTTGTTTCCCTATAGTTGACTCCAGCTCAGTCCAGGGAGGGTAACAAAAGCTGTGTGTTGCTGGATTTCTACGATGCCCATGACGTCTGGCATTTCTTGTCGTCCATTGCCTTGTTCTTTTCTTTTCTGGTAAGTAATCTGGACAATCGTGATCTTATCTTCTTCATTAAAACTTCTTCAGGGCTATGATGTTCACATATCAAAGTCGCCTGCGCCTGATGAATCTTTTAAAATAATCCATGCTCAATTTTTTGTTAGGGTAAAACGTATTCGGAGGCAGTTTGATAGAAAAGAAAGCAGTCAGGAAAGATAGGAACCGAAATGATCCCAAGTGTTACAAATAGGGCAGCAGATCAATTCTGGTTTCTACCACAATACGCTGTGATATTCCACTCCCAGATCATTGTATAAACATGCAGACTGTTGAATAAATATAAGTTATACACCACACGTGGTATATGACCTACCGTAGTTTTGATTGGTCGAGAAGATGAACCTTGACCAGACGACTTTTTTCACGCGCTTTTTGCCGCGTGCTGTTTTTTTACGTCGTCTGCTGTCAACATCCGGCAAATATTGGTGACTTTTGTGAGGTTATGCGATGGTAAAAGGGGGTTATTAAGGCAATACCAAAAGAAGATGATGCTTAAAGATTTGATCGCTAGTTTCAGGCAAAATTGCTACAGACGCTCGATATCGTTTCGACGCCATACCGTTGCGTGTCCAGGTCGTGAAACCCAGAGACGTAATATGTATGTCTCTGTGAAACCCAAACAAGATCTGTAACAATGTCGGAAATGTTCCGTTCTCCCTATGTCGCGTTATCAATATTTGGAGGGCCTGTCTATGGCGGAACTCTCACTATAAACGTCAACCATAGAATCTCACGGAGAAACGTCCCAGGCCTATGGTTTTGGACATTGACAGCGATTAGTTCGTCTTCATCACTTGGCGAGAGGCAGACTTTTACGATATGCTTACGCGCATATAGTCCGTGGTTTATTTATATCTATTAATGCAATATTGCATACTCTCAATATTTTTCACGAAGTTGTTGCCGAAACTTTAATTTTGAAAATTATTAAATTTGTGAAAAGAAAAGTCATTTTTTGAATATTAATGAGTGACGTTTTACATATGGGTCATATTACCACGCCAAGGCTGTCAACAAAATGTGTGTATGCTTTTCAAATCAGGAAATACTCCAACTCTCGTCAGTTAATTTTAAAAAGTTACAAAAACTTTTGAAAATTAACTAACTCAAGTGAAATAAATACCATATTCAACAACCACTCGTTGTGTAACCTCTATTTCTCGATCCGCGACCTGCAGGAGTGTGAAAAATATTGTTAAACTGAATATATCTAAATCAGTTACTAAATATATTTCATCATGGTAAGGAAATCAAGTTTTATTTTAATTCCTGAGGAATGCATTACTCTGAACATATATTCTGCTAGCTTGAACATGAACAAAGAACAAGAAATTGTGTCAATTCCGTATAACAAATATGTATAATAATAGAACTTGCATACGGTCAAGCTTAGTGAGGAAAAAAAATAAGGTATGTTTTAATCGACTTTGTATTTATGTAAATTTGGAAATATGAAAAGTGCATATACTACCTTTGTTCTAGTCGTCTGATGCCATACATAGTATACGTTTTCATCATAAAATTAGGCAAAACCTAAACGCGATTGTCGCTGTCATTTTTAAAAGTTGGATTTTTTAAACCACCTTTTATTCCACTTATATGCGGAAGATGTCCTTTATCTTTCGCTCTCCCTTCCTCCGCTTCTTTGCCATGGTATGTCTCATCTTCTTCTGTAGGTTTTTCCGCTTCTGTCTTTACGACTCTATTTCTTTCTGTCGTCTGTTCATCTGCCAGCTCTTCTGCTTCCCCGTGAATGCAACAGCACCCAGCGCATCGTGATTTTGCAATGCATATTTTTTGCCAGACATCTGGTGGTTGGTCGTCATTATAAACGCTAGGATCGTTATCCATTTCGAAGTCAGCAACATTATACTTCTTTTCGAATTTTGTTGCTGCGTTGTTTAATAATCTGGTCAAATTAGCATTTTCTTCTTTCGGGTGTTCAGAAAACAACACAGAATCAAAGAACATTGGTATCAACCCGCCCAAAACAACACTTGGTGCTTGACTGTATAGCGAACTATCGAAGTTTTTAGCTACCATATGTTGTACAAATAGTATTCCCGAAACAACGAATCCCCAGAAAATGAATTTAAGAATGCCCATCACGAAATTCCATCTTAAATCTCCAGGGGAATGACTAGTGTCATATCGGCAGAGGTCAAGAAAAAAGTCGCGATTGATCGCAGATTCTCCGTTTGGCAAATAGAACAAAACAAACCCTTCAAGTGTTAGAAGAAGTTTCGTTTCGTCTCGTTCTGGCCATGTTTCGTATTCAGGGTCTGATAGAACAACTTTGTTTTTAAAGACGGCTGTATTTAGTGTATTGCTTTCATCCACTGACTTAGAAATGTGTTTCATGCACTTGTCAAGGAACTCAAGATATTTCTTATGTGTCTTCTGAAGTTGTTTGTAACCATTGATAAGAACAAAAAGCACAGTTGCAGAAACTAGTGTATAAATATCCGATACACTTTTAAATGCCAACCCAACAAGGATGATCACTATCACTCGGGCTAATATGGCTACTACAAAAAACGCCAAGAAG
>JAUMHH010177718.1:0-15385 GCA_032359455.1 Chlamys rubida
GTACCCTGAAACCATCCTCCACACCGTCTAGGTATGTACCCTGAAACCATCCTCCACACCGTCTAGGTATGTACTCCTAAACCACCCTCCATGCCGTCTAGGTATGTACCACATTCTATGTGGGTACACCAAAACATTGCTCTCCACACATTTAAGTATATATACTCCAAAAATGCTCTCTACACAATAAAAGTTTATGTATCCCAAATCAGTTGTCGTCCCACAGGTTTTGCATATAACCCAAAATCTGCCTTCCATACACTGAAGATGAATATATCAAACCAACTCAACACATTCTAATATCATGTATGGACCTCAGCACGTTTCCAAATGGAAATGTCCCGCTCAGGATGGTACTTTTGTATTTAGGCAATTGTTTTTTTTTTTATTTTCTTAAAGTAAAAAATATGATATTGAGTTTTTGTTTTACCGTCATTATTAGTCACCAAAGGGTAGACAGGTCTTTTCTTTAATCTCCGTATATTTATGATATTTATCTTCACTGGGTTTTTAATTTTGCACTATATTTGGTAACCATGAAGATAGCAAAGTTAAATCCCCTGCAAAAATTACCAACAGTGCAGTATGTTTATCCCACATTTCTGATTGTCCAAAGATACTGTGCTGTCAAGTATATAGGTATTAACAGATGTGTTCTCTTTTGTTTTCAGTGGTGGAGACACAATGTGTGACAATGGCAAAGACATAAGTTGTCAGAGTATATATTTAGTCAATGAGTCTACAACAACGGAGAGGAAAGATAAAGGCATTATTGATCCGGGCTCTGTGGATCAGACCAATCCAACAGGAGGTCAAGTGGAGTCGGAACTCACTCCACACAACATCGGACTCATCATCGGAATCATTGCCGTTGTCATTATTGCACTGATCATTCTCATTATTGCCCTGTACAAATTTCACCGACGAGACGAAGGGACGTATAAAGTAGACGAAACACAAAACTTTGCCTATTTAGAGTCCAAGAAACAGAATGGAAATGGAGCATTATTAGGACCTGTCCCAGGGAATGGGAAAATGGCTAAAAAAAAGGATGTGAAGGAGTGGTATGTGTGACCAGCTGTGATATTTGTGAAGGTTGTGTTTTGTTTAGAGAGTATTCTATTATTGGAACTGGGTTGGAGGGTATTAATGAGCCAG
Source organism: Chlamys rubida (assembly GCA_032359455.1). Classification (NCBI taxonomy): domain Eukaryota; kingdom Metazoa; phylum Mollusca; class Bivalvia; order Pectinida; family Pectinidae; genus Chlamys; species Chlamys rubida. The sequence continues at coordinate 1,159 of JAUMHH010177718.1, forward strand.
GGTGGAGGGAGTGTTAAAAGGATTACATATCAATAAAGAGGTTGGCAGAAATCAAGGGAAAAATAGAAGAATGTCTCTTCTGAATCTATTTTAGAATAAGATTATCATTGGTCACCATGAAATGAAACCTTTTTTTTGCGATCATCATGTAAAAATGCAAGAAGAAAGAGAAAGAAAACCTATTAGAAATATAACATTGCTTATAGTTCTTAAAAAAAATACAAAAACAAGGAAATACAGTGTATCTTGAAGCTATGTAAGGCCGTCCTGGTGCTGTATATGTTTCCATGGTGATGTGTTATGCACCAAGGCCAATCAACAAACTGATCTCCTTGTGGTGCTGTGGATTAGAGCTGAAGTGACAACGGACACTGGACATCTTCGTGGAAACTGGACATCTTCGTGGACATTACATAGTGTGTCTACATAGATACTGGATAGTTTGTCATTCAACGTTAACTCACCGACATAAATGTGGCTCTTTATTGCTGAAACTGACCTCAGTAATCCAGCAGAAGTAAGTCAAGTTGACCTTGAAATGACATTGAGACCTTGATATTCAGTCAAATCTCAACTCAAGGTCAAGGCTGTTGTTACGTGTTATTATGGACTGATGACCAGCCAAGCAACACATTTAGTGATGGAGTATAATAATCATCCTGTAACATTGTGATTGGTGGAGTGAAGATCACACAAAGTGTTGACCAGGACTGTACACAAACTTGTCATGTGCTCACACTCAATAGAATGTATGACAAATGTTGGTCATTGGACAATCACCAGATGAACATGTGGTTTCTTCCATAAATTGACCTTTGGGTATAAAAGGTCACTAGCTGTATTCAGAAGAGTACACATGTGTTTGACTTTAAAATTGTTCAAGGACAAGTCACCAATGACATTACAGGATAAGGGTCATGTGTTGACCTTTAAAAGACAAAGGTCACTGAATGACCTCGGAAAACAAACTGCACTGATGATCTTTAAAGACAAGATCAGTCTGAACTAATTGTTTATGTGTTAGAGTGGTATGAAAGGCCAAGGTTCTATATTTTGTACAGATTGAACCCAGATGACACATTCAGAAATAGATTATATAGGTCACACAGACCCACTCATCCTGTCACCCCTTCTCACTTCATTAAACTCACCCTGGTTAATTAATTGCTGGATATAATGTAATGTAATGGACAGAAGGATATTTTTAATTATAGCCATATTAATTTATACATTCAAGACGTCTATGTCAAAAGTCATTTTTTGACATCAGACATTAAAAGTTACATATTTACCTTAGATACTGAGGTCACCAACTGACCTCTGAAGACAACTACTAAGATATAGGAAGTCTGATTTGATTGATTACTTAAATAATTAATGCAGGCAAGAATAGAAGCTTGAAATATTTTGAAAAGTAATTTATCTCCGAAATGAAATCTGCAAGCTCATCATGTTAAGATTGTTTAGCTCGTCATTATTTGGGATTTGTGTCTAAAGTAACATTCTATTACCTTCTTATTTCTCATCGATGAGTGTTAATTGAAAGAAATTAAACAGCCCTTAAAAAATCGACCAACTGAGTGTGCCTTTCTCCAAGAGGCGACAGGTGGCGAGTTGTTGTTGTATGTGCCTATATTGATAATAGCATGGTCTCAGAAAGTTCAGCAAGCTATTACAGGTACGGATCAAAATTGTACAAACACAAGTGATGCTAAAACTCCTGTCCTAACAGTGAATTATGTATGTTAACAATAAAGTATATATATATATGTACAGACAATAAAGTAAATATGTTTCAACAGTGGGGTACATATAGATATATATTGTAACAGTGATATATATAGATATATGTACTTTCGTAATTTGATGAAGAATCTTTGATTTTCCTGTCTGTCTTGGTACTTACAAACCTATGCTTTCTTTGCTTTAAATTCAATGTTTGACATCACTGGCTTGATGTGTTCTGGTGTTTGATCAAGGAAGAGCACCCTTACTTGCCAAACGACACGGTATATGAAATCCCATTAAAATGTGTACTCATTACATTGTAGGTCCCTGTATTTTGTTGTACCGATTTGAACCCATCAACATTTTTATGTTCGTCTTCTACAAACATTGTAAATACCATTGAATATGGAGTGAAAGTGATATATAGGTTTCTATAATATAAACAATTCCTTTTGTTTTGATCATGCGGGACCATACAATATTTTGTTTTGTATATTAGGGACCATTCATCCTATTAATAAAGACATTTTGTTGTGGATATTGACTCGTTAAAACAGCTGTGTAATTGAGCTTCCTGTTGTGTAAGATTTGTCCATTAAGTCTAGGAAATGGTTTGAATTAACTTGATTTTTTTTAATGTATTTTGCATTAAGATTTTGGTTTCTTTTTTCTTCTTAAGAATTGAGATTACTTCTAAAGCTTTCTCCTCTATCACATTATCTTGTCAGTGATTATTTAATTCACATACATCACAGTATCCAGTTTGGTATCGTTAACTCATTCACCCCTGAAATTTCACAATGAACTATTCCAACCTTTGAATTAAAAGGGTTCAAATGTGTCTTCAGGGGTGAATGAGTTTATATATATTACTGTTCTCATTAGTCCGTCCTCGAGTGTAAACTACCAGATTCAGCTAAAATACTTGAGGAATAATTCATAGCGATAGAAGGAGTACCAAACTTTCTTATTGGAACCACTTAACTCATTCACCCCTGAAGTTTCATAATGAACTATTCCAACCTTTGATTTGGAAGAGTTCAAATGTGTCTTCAGGGGTGAATGGGTTAACCAAACAAAAAAATCAGCCTCAGAAATATGTATCTTTTAACTACAATCTATTGATATTATGTTTTCCCTGTCCACTGTAAGTTTGTTTTAGTATTGGTATGTGTGTAGTTGTGATATACAATGGGATTTAAAGCTTCATGACTCCAGAGAGAAGACTAATCTAATTCTGGTTCCTGTAGTTATAGTCTGGAGATAACTGAAATTGTCTATATTTTCTCAGAGATCAGTACTTTGCAGTTTTCAGAATCGAAAAATACAAGTAAATTAAAAGTAATTGTATTACTAACATTATTATAGCTGAATAATTATAAAAATACATTCTATACTAACACCTAACATTAGATATTTAACTCATTTACCCCTGAATACACATTTTAACTCTTCCAGTTGAAAGGTTGGATTAGTCTATTATGAAAATTCAGGGGTAACCAAGTTAAAAGAACCAGTATTTTTCTGAAAAATTTGAAAATGCATCAACTTAAAAAGAAAAACGATATTTCAGGAAAAAATGATGACAGATTCCCTTATTTACTGCTGTTATGTATAACAGACTACGGGTCATTTAAGTGTATTGTTTTTGATGTTACAAATACTGTCTGTAGTTAGTCATAGAAAGGTTTTATCATTACACATTGTAAGGACTAGCTGGTATACGGGATAAACATGTTTGGAGACAACCCTGACTCCAGCTCAATACATACATGTTGAACCATTGTATAGTTTTACTCAAGCATTTTGTTATTTACACTTTGCACAAGTAATTCAGCATATTGTGGATGAAATGTCAAGTCTGTAAATAAGTTCACTAACAATATATTTTCAGTGTTTTATATCCTATTATTTACTTTTAAGTTCATTTGAATTATGGTGTAGTCGATAATGTTGAACTCGTAAAGCAAGAACCATTCCTGCTAAGTGTTAAATCATCTTTTATTTTCTGTTTGTTTCGATGGAGGTTCCTTGTGATAATATTTACATAACCATATGTAGATTATAGTGATACAAATCTGTGACCTGGTATTGACCTCTAACCTGTATCAAGGTCAGATCTACTTACCTGTGTAATGTGTGTCAAGGTCAATCATGGTAACCTTTAATTTGTGTCAATAACATTGACCGTTTATGTGTGTTAAGGTCATTCATATCGACCATTAATGTGTTTCAAGGTCAATCATATTGACTGTTTAATGTGAGTCAAGGTTAATCCTGTTGACCTTTTAATGTGTGTCAAGGTCGTCCATATCTTGTTCTATAGCTGTCATGACAACAGTGAAATACGTCATCAGCATTGTTATATTGTTTACTGCTTCGTTTGGACATTGTTGAGCAGTGTTGTCTGATGCAGTGTTCTCATATCATTTGTCTGAATGTTCAGTTGAGATACAGAACGTGTTTTTATGTGTCCCTCTCGTTAAACATTGTATCTACATTGGAGTTGACATCCCTGTTCCCTTATCACAGACGCTTTCTCCCCATATTCCAAGTCCTTGGTACAGATATAATACACACGGGGACGTGTGTTCAATGCTGGTTTTCCTCTTATATCTTTACAATGAATTGATATGTATTCTAAAATCTTAGTTCCCGAATCCCTGTGATCACACAATGTTCTTGTAGTGTCTATATTAAAACGATAATACGATACGTATAAAATTCATTTTATGTATATTTTGTTTGTACAGACTAAATGAAATGTCAGGGAGTGGAAAGAGTGAGAGCGGTTGTGGAATAGCGTGTGCATGCTGATTGGATGGGTGACTGTTGCGAGTCAGCGGCGACATAGATCACGCCTCATGCGATCTTTCATTTTTATAAAGACCTCGGTAGCAGTGTCGAAGTCCTCTGTTAACATTGCCGAGCATGCGTGGTTGTATGTGTGTTGCCAATTTTTATCATGATAACAAAATATGTTTTCATTTGTTTCTAAGCTTTAACATGAACAGTTGTAGTATAGGAATAAATGTTTTAATACGAAATAAAATAGCGCGTTTGTTGTTCTTTAAAAAAACCTTCGTTTAATCAGGTGGACAATACATACGCGAGATGAAATTGGAGTTGCCAATCCCTGTTATCTAAGTGCGTGGTTTAATGACTTGTATAGCTGTTACACTTGTGAAGCTATGGATTATGTATGGTTAACTGTGATTACATGTATGGCTATCTAGAGAATAAATAACAAAGGACAATAGCAGAGCAACACTACAGGCAAAACAATGTCGGTATTGATTAAAACAGTTTTTTCCACATTTACCTCATCGTCACTCAGAACTTTGTCTTGTATTGCTTCCCAATAGCCATTTTTAGTGATGCAGTCTTTGAAACAAAATACAGAACCAACAAAAAAAGATTTATATAAAAGGATAAAGAGACCTCGAAACCAAAGGAAAGGCATTACGAAAGCTCACAAAAACGTAGAAAAAGCCAGATGCACTAGCAAGGTAAACGTGCACTGCACCGCATACAGTACTCTCCATCATGACAATCGGCATACTTCAGGAGCATGTGTCGGTCACCATTGGGCTAAGACACGATGGACAAGAAATTAAGTATTGTAAACACCGGTCATGATCACCGTGTGATTCCTTTTCTGGTAGAACACGCTGTTTAATTATCAAAGGCATCCCAATACTTCTGGAATATCGAATCAGCTGTGACATATAAAGTAACGGTAGAGACAGACATTAAGTTAAAAGTAAAAACAAAATTTCTAAATCACGGTCACAAAAGGTTATAAAGGCCAAACATACATCATGGCGAAAATAGACAGCGAAAAGAGAGAAAATAAACAAAAACAAAATTTGGTTGTGTGGTGTGTATGTCTTGCAATCTAGAACAGGAGGACTTCCTCTGAGCTCTATGTGGTCGACTCATTACGAATGTAATGCATTCTGGTAAAACTGGACTGTCTTTGACCTTCATGTTGCCGACTCATTAGAATGCCACGCAATCTGGTAAAACGGGACGTTGTTATAAGATGAAAGTGTTTCGTCTGGTCCAAAACTGTATTAGATATGTTGCTAAAGGAATGCAATGTAGTACGAGATATATAGTTAAAAGAGGAAAGCGTTGACATATTCAAGAATAATCTGGTTTTTTTTTTGCTTCTTAATAATGCAATTCTTATAACGTTTAACATGGCTCAATTGAAATAAATAAATAACTACAATAATTGATCATCTGTAGAATATGCCATTACCGTATACAGAAGATCATCACTAAAATTAGAAGTTAGGACGAACATATTTAAGAATTAAATGTACCATATATCCATTTCGTCCGTTTATGACTCATCAGTAGTATTTAGTTTCAAAAGAATGAAAAAACCATATCCAAATTGTTTTAAAACATACATGGAAATAGAGCAAAACACGAAAGGCGGCTGTAAGAGCCTTTTAAAACGTTATACCGGTATACATTGTATGTACACATTTTAGTTACAACAGATAAGTCATACGTCATCAAGTCCAATAGACACTATAGTGCAAGTCCCGACTGTTTTAAAATGGGGAGGTCAATCGCTTCATTTGCAGTTCTATCCTAGCAATAATATTACTTCTAATCAAAAACATTGAACATGTGTGAAAGGAGGTCGCCATTAACATTTAGTAGCATATATGACGACATATCAGACACCTCTTCATCTTATCAAGGTATGAATCATTAGTGGGCCATTTGTATGTGTTGTAAGTCAGGATCAGACATTCACGATTGTCATGTACATTCGTACCGTAGATAGGATATATCTACAGGGCTAGAGACAGGACTGTCGGTAATAATATCGGTCGATCAGTGTCAACAAGAACACTGGTCCGGAAATGGGAACTCACGTAGGGCAAAAGTTCCGTCCGAAAACAACTTCTAATTTCCTATATAGAATCAGCTTATCTGATAAAAAAATGTGACATTTTATATGCAAGTCAACTCCACTGTCAGACGTTTGAACTACTTTTGTACCAGATATTGTAAGTGACCCTATACTAGTGCGCATGACCTTAATCTTAATGAACAGCTAGGTTAAAGAGATAACTCCCATACAATTTCACAGATATAATGTGAAGTACTATATAGCCAGGAACATGTTTCCTTACTGAACATAAAACTACTTGACATCATTAATATGCTAAGACGACCATTTTCATTAGAATACATGTACGATAAGACCTCGACCTCTGGCGTTCAATGTTTCCATGAGTACGTTTGGGACCATTGAATGATTCCCGTTAGTATGGGGCACGCCTTAATGGAGTGTCTCAAAATTGTGACGAGTTTCACTGCACCATCTGCAGACTTTCACATAGACTAACAAAGAAATAGTGACCTTGTCGTGTAAGGTGGATAAATGGCATCGAATACTACAGTATGGGCACGTTTACACTGACTTTACATGTCAAAGCCATCAACGAAATAAACCAAAATATCATTTTCCCATCGCGACAAACAAGAAATCAAGAAGTCGATGGTTTACATATTTTGCTCGTTTAAAACGGAGATGTCTCCCTCTGTCAATAAATTTAAAATTTACCGCAATCATAAACTTACATACATATACAGCAGTCTGCCAACAGTTTCACATCTCACAGACACATACACTCAATGTTATATCCTCATTCCTGTAAAAATATGTATCGGGCATTGTTTGCTGAACTACCTCCATATTGTTTGACAAGGCTGATCTTGATGACTTCAAACACCTGTTAGCTTTAAGATCTTCACTCGATCTCTGTACTACTACAGCTACTTCTACGTATAAGTTCACAAACAATTCACAGCCTTATTTGGAAATAGAGTTTTGACAAACTCTAAACGAAATATGTATTTTGACGTAGATTGTACTTTATTAAAAAAAAACTTATAGATATGTCTGTCATTAATAGTTAGAAAACATATTGAAAATAGACCTGCATTTTGTATGTGAGAGGCGATAGTGTATCAGTTAAGGCAACAAAATCAAATAACGGAGAGGAGTTCGAGTCCCACCTAAAGAGGCAGAATTGATATATTCAACATATTTACAAAGTCCTTGAGTGTATTTTTGTGTGTGATAATTATCTCTCGATGGTTTGTTCAGAAGGTTGTTGTACCTGCTGTAAACGACTGTCATAATTTCCTTGTTTACCAGGGAATGTCTCTAACATGCAATGTCTAGGTTAACAGGAAAGCTTGAACAAACCACATGCTTCGTTCTGAGAAAAATAAAACAAGTACTAAATTATCAAAACATACTTTTTTTGTCAAAATGTGCAGAAATGTTGTCTCTTAATTATGTTTTAATGATATAATGACCATCGAGCTATATGTCCTAACAGATGGAATTTCTTAAAGATATGACTTATTGTTATATAAATATGAACCAAAAGTACGTGTTGTTATATAAATATGAACCAAAAGTACTTGTTGTTATTTAAATATGCACCAATGGTACCTGTTGTTATTTTAATATGCACCAATGGTGCTTGTTGTTATTTAAATATGAACCAATAGCACTTGTTGTTATTTAAATATGAACCAATATCACTTGCTGTTATTTAAATATGAACCAATGGTACTTGTTGTTATTTAAATATGAACCAATAGCACCTGTTGTTCTTTAAATATGAACCGTTTATTTTATTTAGTTTGTTCAATATCAACATTTTAAATAATATATCAACCTTAGCATAATGTAAAATCGATCTATGTTGAATTATCTATATTTTCACTATTCTTAGGGGAAAAAAACACACATACACACACACACATACCAACACACACAAAGGATTAGTGATCGGAATTGAATGACAAAATATTAATCATATCATATTAAGTTTTAGCACCATTTTACATACCTTGGTCAAAATATTTAAAGGGCCCTGGCATTTGCTATATGTCAAACTGCCTTTTTTTTGTAATTAAATAAAAAAGTTTTTGAATGAAAAAGAAATTTTCAGTTATCGTTGGAGTATCTTGTTCTCCAACAACTCCTCTGCTATGAAAATTCAATCTCCATTTTATTATCTTTGTATATGATTAAATATTATTGTCAAAGAATCTTAGTTACAACAGTGGTTTCATTGTCAATGTCGAAATATCCTTACCCTTCACAGATTAACATTTGAAACTGTCTGTACGTTGGTCCTAGCCTATGGACTCCGTGGCGCTGCGAGTGTAGGGTAAGGTCGTGTAACACTACTGACCATATCTAGCCACCTTCGTCCGTCACCAGATGTCCTGCAATAAATCTGACCTCTAACCCATGTGACATGAAGCACGTTCAGCACCGATCTGACCTCACAGGATAATGTCATATAAGTATAGGAACATCTGATTTTGGAGCTTCACATTAAGTGGAAACAATGCTGTCTCTAATACTCACCTGTATCGTTCTCATTGGTGTTGGATTGGAAACAGAGGCAGTCTATACTACAGGTAAGGGTTACACAATCATTTATAAAACATTAAAACGTGCGTTTTCTTTACATGCATTGGCCGAAACATTTCCAACATGCACAAAAATATCTTTTACATTCGATAAAGTGAAAATTAAGACGTGACTGCTGACACACATAATATCTATGAATGCATATTTACTGTAGATCCTGTATTTCGAAATAGTATTTCAGAAAATTCCAGTGCAAACGCGTTCATAACTAGTTATACTTCTTTTGATTCAAAATCGGTCAGTATGGAAGGTCGTTACGCGTTCAATTGAATTTTGCCTCGTTATGTATACTTGTAATATTTACAATATCATGTATGTAGTCATTTAATTTATCAAAACTTTTTACATCTTACAATTGCTTCATCGACCTCGTATTTTTAATAGTATATTTTAAACACACTGGTCAGACCGTTTAATTGTACAACAAGAGGACGTCTTATCAGCATGAGAAAAGTTCAATGTGTCCTCTGTGAAGTACTTACGTACACTTTGTTCGCCTTCAGACTGAAGGTGGACTTAACGTTTCCCGACTATGATAACTATTTTTCTATGTTCGCCAACATTTATAATTAACACACTTATTTATGTGATTCAGCAATTTTCAAATTCTTACGGTAAATATTAGAGGCAAATTGCCAATGACCCGAGGTGATATAAAATAAGGGAAAATAGACACTATAAAGATAAATACCTGGCACCAAATGTTTTATATTATGACCCTTTCTGAATCAACATGTTGAAACAGTTAAAACAATGTTCAGCATGAGATACTTGAGATCAACACTGCAAAATTCTAGAGTGTTGTCTTGTTCGTCAGCTGTCGACATCTATCACGGAAATCACGTTCTTCAGAGAAAACTCTTGAATACCAAATCAAACGCGACATACAAACACGGATAGATTAGGAATGTTACTATCAAGAGAGGGAAAGTTCACGACCGAAAAATCAAATCGTCTTGCTAAAGTAAAGATGGAGGAAAGCAGGTGCAGTAGGATAGCCAAGAATGTAGGGACCAAGTTCTGGAGGATGTATGTACGATCGACGTGGTTAAATACATGCCATTTTGATAAGCTAGCTGTAGTAGTTTCAATGAGAATATTTGCAAGCTTGAACTATCTACCTGACTGGTTTAAGACAATACTACCTAATTAATACATTATAACGCTTCATGTGCCTTCAGAATGTGGCCTCCTTCCTGCCGACTTCGTTTTCCTGCTTGATTCCTCTGGAAGTGAAACAAGCGTTAACTTTCTGAAGCAGGTAGGCTTCCTCCGGAACTTCACTTCCCGGTTCACCATCGGTCCGAATAACACCCAGTTTGCATCTGTCACCTTCTCCACTGGAGTACGGAATGACTTCGACCTCAACGAAAATCAGGGTCAGCAGGAGTTACAAAATGCTATTAACAAGATCAGCTACATGAATGGTGAAACTGAAACTCACCTTGGCCTCAACTTCGCACAACAACACAGTATTTCTGGTGAGTGACCAAACAGTGATAAGTTATATTTACAATATAAATATGCAATCACTTTATTAATAGTCTCTTTGTGAACACTCTAGTGTAAATAAGGGTATTTGAAAACATCGTTATTTATGCTTCCAATTGTCTTAATAACACACGTGCAGCTAACACGACAAAATTCATGACCATAATGATAGCTGATCGTCCCCGATATATATCCCAGCAACTAGTTCAAATACTGATCTTGGTGCATGAATAAAACGTGCGATTGCTATTTTAGGTACACCGAATAAACAGTTCCAAATGTGTTGTACCGATATTAATCACTAAGGCGGTTTACAAATAATCTTAGGTCCATGTTTTTAGAATTCAGGGGTATAATTAACCACTTATTGTTTATATGTCAAGCCATTTGAAGTGTCTTCGGATTAACTAGACTAGTTCATGTAAACGTTTGCACATTTGCAATTCTTTTCTTGAATAACAATACTCGCAAACTATTTATTTTAATCCCAACCGCGAAAATTTGTTGTTTCGAATATTAAGTACTTTGTTAAAATAGGTAGGATTAATCAATATTAGTCTAATAAATCAATGTTCAATATTTAAACTTTTGTAGCTCAATTCGGAGGAAGACCAGGTGTTCAGAAGTATGTGGTTGTATTGACGGACGGAAAGTCGAACGAGCCAAGTTTGACGGTTAACTACGCCAACGCCCTCAAACACCAGCCCAACGTGACGGTCATAGCCCTTGGGATAGGTAGTGCTGTGGATACTGCTGAACTACAGGCCATAGCATCGGACGGCAAACACGTGTTCATCGTTAGTAACTTTGACCTGCTGCACGTTCTTGAGAAGGAACTCACAGACACAACCTGTACAGGTAAACAGATACTTATATACTTGATTGTTCTCATTCCATGATTGACAATGATAAATAACTGATAAATATATATATATATATAATAAAAAAGGATTAAATGTCCATGTGAAGGAAGTAAATATAGAAGAAATAACATTAGCGACCGACTAAAAAAATTAGCTGCTTTCACCCTTCACAGGGTCGTTGATATATTTGTATCTTTTCAGTTTGTGTGAATGAATGCCGGTTATTGTTTCATCACAACAGCTATGTTTGTCATGATCATTATTTATCAGGATGTTTAAATTTTACTACTTCTGAATTTAAGGCTTTTATCCAATCAGAAGATGAGGTTTAGTTTATCGGTAGATGCTATATTGAATACATTGATTTATAGGGATGTGCATTTTTTATATGACATACTAATCAAAACACTTACATATATGATCGGGTAGTAACATATATGTGCATCAACGAGTAAACAACGTTTTTATGTTAACGGATCAAAGGTATGCCGATATTACCGCTGAAATGCAATTGACACAAGACATATTGATAATAGATCAATGTTTGCAAATTTATATAGCACTGTATGACGTTTTTATGACTTGTGCGATATACTCTCGGTCACCTAAATAAAACAAATTACCGGTAAAGCGTATGTATTATAAAGTGTAAAATGTTTATTTGTTGGCAATTAAATCGCGGTCGATTCGGTTTATTTAAGCGAATGTACACTTACTTGTTATAGTTGTACAATATGGCAATGTGGTCATAGATGAGCGAGGATCTATGAACCCCCTCATCTCGATTCCGAATTGAATCGCTGCGGCATGTCCAGATAACTTCTTTTCCTGCCGTTTGGATAGGTTGATCTCTCTGTCCAACACTTAAAGTTATCTCAGTCAATAGTATGATTTCGCTTTGTTGCATGATCTGTGATTGCCTATAATTACTAACTAAATGTCCATACGATAAAAATATGTGACATGATAATTATCTTTTTAAGTGTGTGGGGATGAGCCAACTGACCTGGTGTTTTTGTTGGATTCCTCTGGCAGTGAGGGTGCTCGCAATTTCCAGCAGCAGCTCCAGTTCGTGTCTCTCGTGGTCAACGAGTTCGACATCAATTCGAGAGGCACGCAAGTTGGTCTGGCTACATTTGCAACCACTGGAAGTCTCCAATTCAGACTGCGACAGTACCCAGATAAAACATCTCTCCTGAATGCAATTCAACAAGTCCCTTACACTGATGGCGAAACCAGAACTGATCTTGGCCTACATATAGTCGAGCACACTATTTTTAAAGGTCATCAACACCACGTTGGTGCTAGAAATGGAGCAAAGAGGTTTGTTGTTGTTTTAACAGATGGCAGATCCAATGAGGAAGACCTAACTGTGAGTACAGCCGCATCACTCAAGCGTCATGTTGACGAAGTGTTCGCCATTGGGATCGGAAACAGTGTTGACCAAACCGAACTTAAAGCCATCGCAACCGATGATGGACAGCACGTCTTTAATGTGAAACACTTTGATGATCTGGACAGTATCCATGGTAACATCGTAAAGGAAATATGCGAACGTAAGTTGCCGCAAGACAGCAGACGAAAATTAAAAAGAAACAGTTTAATGACATAACGGCTGCGATCGTTATACCAAAAGTTGTCATTTTACGTTATATACAATGTAACAAATACATAAATCTGGACATACCCAATTGTGTACTTCATTATGCAAAAACAACGTACTTGACGCGACCTTTCTTTTTTCTTTTTGTCCTAACAGGGATTTAAAGCTGGATTTTCCTAGACCATAGGACATAATGTAAAATTTCACAATCAATAACTGCATGAATCTTAACTCGGCTTTAATCCCTATATGATAATATAAACATGTGAACATGTAAAGTAGTAATAAAAGCATACACTTTGTGAAAGATAAGTATATCATACAGATTGGATTGTTGATCATAACGTATTCCGTCTTTTCGTATTGCAGAGTTATCTTCTCCTGTGAGCAGGTATTGACTGTTACGTCATTGGTTTGTGTGAGAAATTACGTCGTTTTCTCAAATATTGATGACGTTACTCTCACAAACAAATGACGTAACAATCATACCTGCTCACAAGAGAAGATAACTCTGCAATACGAAAAGACGGAATATGTTTTAGTGGAATGTAGCTAATTTATTTCTTTGTGTATACTGCTGGCTTACTGCACTTGACACCGCTACAAAAATGGGCAGAATATTAATCAGAAACATGTAATTTACTTTACTGGATTTCTTTGCAGTCTTCAATATTATAACTTCGACTCTAAATTAAAATATATGAGTCTCCTAGCAATAAATCTGATTTGTTTTAGACCACGTGCTAGGGGTCAGAGACATATAAATAATATAATGACCATCTCATTTGTGAAGTAATTTTATTTTTATTTCTTTATCAGATCGGATTCCACCTCCTACTACAACACGTAAGTACATAAACACTTCCTTCTAAATTTCAGGAACAGAAACAAATGGTTTCCAAAATAAGTGTTGATTTCGTTGTTTATCACAACTTTTTATTTGTAAAATTCGCCCTTTAATCCACACTCTCGATAGCACGTTACTCTGATAGCCCAGGGCTCTGATGATCCGTATCTAATAGGCTTGGTCTCTGATTATCTTGGACTTATTCT
>JAUMHH010177729.1:0-15383 GCA_032359455.1 Chlamys rubida
CATGTTTTATGAGTTTAGACCACAAAAAACTTCTTTCAATTAAATCGAATGCTTTTGTGTAATCTATAAAGCAACAGCTGGTATGTCAGGAGGCTCAAAACTCACAGGGACAGGTGTGTATAACATAACTAGGCAGCCGTGACCTACTTTTATCATTGGCATATAATTAGGGTCATGGTATGATCGGTTTAAAACAGTACATTACTGTGTATACTGGGATTTTCACAGTAACAAGAGAGGTCGGAGTTTTACACGATCTCCTTGTACTGTAAACATTCTTCAGAACCAAAAACAAACAGCTTCATCAAGCTGCATGAAAACTGTATAACCGAATAAAAAGAAAAAAAAGTTGCCAGAATGGATCAAGTTCCAAATTCTCAAATATTGCTAACTTATAAAAAAAACTTACGTAATTATAATTGAATATTTATTTGGAGTGTATTTCCTCCAGTATATGACATCCTGTTATTGTTAGCTAAGTGTCAGTGCAGTAGTTCTTTCTGATATTCATATACATACAGTATATATATTCAAATTCAGATATGACCACCATGAGTTCTATGAGATATTTAGATATATGAAATAACATTGAAATGTTTTGTGTTCACACGTTACAATCCTTTAACATAAAGTAGTAAAATATTCAGTCTGAATTTTTTTTGAGAAATTGGAGACTTGTTCCGGTATTTTGGCTGCTACTAAAAGTGGGATGCATGTTTTTAAGAATGAATTTAATACGTTTTAACTTAATATGTACATTGATAACAATGACTGTGCTTGCATCATACCTTTTTTTCCCTTGAATAGAAGCCTGGGGTGCTACGATTTTTCGAGACAGCGTTTAATTCAGCCGCCGTGCGAGACCAGGCTTCTAGTCACGGCAACATGGTAGCTATAACGGTCAAGCCTTATAGTGACCACACCACACAGTGAACTGCTTTCTTATATTGACCACCTCCCTAATGTAACTCATGACCACTGCCTTGGGAAATGACCACTCCTGTCTCTTTTGAACTCTTCAAAAAAGATGTTCTTTTTCAAATGTCAAAGTGTTATGATGTCTTTCAAATAACAACTCTGTAAAATTTGTTATTGTGAAATGTGTTTTTATTCATATGCAAGGTTCTGGATTAAAATTTGGATAATTAACCGACTTAAGCCTTGTATGATTCCTTGATAAAGAATGTGAACTTGATATAATGCTTGTGCCCCTCTATGACCGGTTGTTATGGGCAGGTCCTGAGTACATTACCCTGAGCTTGGTCATTATAGACAGATTTCACTGTTTTCTGTTTTGAAATGATTGATTTATATGCTTCCTTGCTGTGAAACCCTAACTTGTGTTCACATCTGCCTCAACTCACCCACATTGGGCATAATCACATCCTCGTTCTCAAGTAGCCAATCATATTGATCAGACTTTTTAAAATAGCAAATCCAATTTCATTAACAGATTTCTTTTATTCTGTCCAGTGTGACTTCAGTTGTTTGAATTGCGGTGCAACAGACTTTGGTAACCTATAAAGTAATTCTGAAATATTTTAAAATTAACAAACAGGGAAACACTCAAATCGGAGTCACTTCCTCTTCTTGTATGTCTGTACAGTATTTAATATTTTTCAACCAACTGTGATAAACAAAATAAACTATGTTTTATCGTTTCTATGTATTCACTCTTGCTATACCTTACCTAAACTCTCAGTTTTAAGTCCTGTAGTTTAGAAAGTTTGAATAAGTAAGATTTTTTTAGATTTTTTTTACACTTTCCATCTCGTTCATTGCAGGGAGATGAACACATCCATGTAAGTTACAGTCCAAGGGAGATAACTCTTTGTACTTTAGTCGTGTGGTTTCCTAGTTTCAATGTTTCTTTATGCTTGAGAATGTACTTTTTGTTTAGTACTTGTTTTCAATATTTTTCAATTATAAACATAGAGATATGATCTTTCTGTGAATTTCGTAACCTCGTTTTATTTCCCCACTTGCTTTTAGAATGTCCTATTTTTGTATACGTTTCCTTGAATGCTCCGAGAATGACATTCATAGAAAATCGGAGGGGCTGTTGGAAACTGCTATTTTTATTTAGAAGTGTTGTCCATTTTGTGTTATTTTGGTGGTATCCCTTAAGTGTATGCTTTAAATTTCTGTCATGTGGTAGAATCGACTGCTAGTGTTATACTTGCTGATAACATTTTGCTGTAAATATTCTTTCCTGCTTGTCTTATTCATTTCTTATTTAAAAAGTCAGTTATTCAACATGCAGTAAAATAAACAATAGCTGGTTTGCATACATGTTCCCAGACTTATAGGGAGAAACTTTGAAAGCTAAAGAAGTTCATGATAGAGAACTTTGAAAATAGTGAATACAGTATAAGGAAATTTCAAACTTTTACCCTTCACCCATAAATTCCATATTTTCGCCCTTCACATGTAAGTTTTCTGTACTGTATCTAGTCTGCTGTGTACTAATGTGTCTGTCATGATATAGTTTCCCTCAATACAGAGGCAAATGGTCAACTGTGGCAAATTTTAAATATTTGACAAAAAAAGAAAAAATAATATTTAAATGACGAAAAAAAATGCACACTTTTAAATCAGTAATATGATAGGTATCAGTAATATGATAGGTATTATTCATTTAGGTGTTGAATATAACTTGCATAGAGTAATTCTGTTGATATTTTGCTCTTAAATTGATTTTGTTTGTGAATTAGATATTTTAAAACTTGTAGTATACAATATCTACAGTATATGTAATCAGATATCTTTATAGACTATCAATCTTTCCTAGTTAAGGTCATGACCTCTGCAACCCTAACACCACAATAGCCTGACCCATAGTTGTGGAATTACCTATTTTCATTGATGCTCTACATGTGTCATACTCAAAATGTCATGATACAAAGGCGAAACTACCAACATATACATATGTATCATCCCTGAAGTACATGATCTAGAAATTAGACAAATGGTACAAATATACAGAAAATTTAACCTGTAGAAGTATTACAGAATTTGAAATATCGTAACACAGTTGATATGCTAGCTATAAATGGTTGAAATATGAAAATAAATTATTAGAACTATTCCTATTGTTATGTATTTAGAGATATGAAAAGAATGATGACAGCAACACTGGAAGCATCAACTTTTAGATTAGACAGAGCGGAATATTTGATAATCATTCAGTGAACAGATTTTCATTCTGTTGAAATGTGTTTTTTTGATTCAGAGAGATTGTTTTAAAACCTTATTGAGGCTGCTTCCCAGTAGTGGTTATAACTTTGTAGTATTGAAATAACATCTAAATAGGTGACAAGGAATTTAAGACATCCAGATGTATTTGTTGAGAACCAATAGACTTACACTTGCACATGTAGAGCATCGAGTCGTCGCGATGATTGATTTGGATGTGTAGGTAGATTACGTATGTATTTTCTGTTTCCAGTCAAACTCGTCGACACCCCCGATGAAGAGCCCCACCAAACTCCCACACTTCTTTTCGCCAGGGATGCTTCCTCCACCTCCCCCGCCTCCTCCAAATCTGGCACGCCCTGTGGCCATTCTGCGGACGTCCGACGGACAAGTCGTCAGCAGTGCTCCAACCTCTATGACCTCAACAGTGTCTAGTAAGTAGGGGAGTAGCTTTAAATTAGCGTGGGTATACTTAAGGTTCCTAACCTTGATATTTAAGTCTCTTCACCTATTCTTACATTAGGATTTATCCTTGTCATGGACTACAGACGTTAAACCGTAACCTACATAGCCAGGTTCGTTGTGGAAATGTCAAAATGTAATTCATAGCAGACTTTTACTTTTGTGCACCCATTTTTTCTGGACTTTTTTTCATGTAGAAAAGATTGGAAAAAAACTTTGTGTATTACTTATTTAGATATCATGCTAGATCAAATTTGAGCTTTTCTGGGGACTCAAATTCGGAAGATTCATACTGTAGAAGAAAGTCTCAATATAGCAGCTTTCGAAGGAAATACAGAGCTGTGTATCATGTACGGACCATAGTTCCCAGTTTATACAGACAGACTTGAATGAAGCAGCCAATGGAAAGCACTGTTAAAATACATAATGTAATCAAGAAATCATACAGATACTTCCTGCTTCATGATAGCTGTTGAGAAAACATTTAGACTTGTTAAGAATGTCATATCTGATACTGTTTGTTATAATGATCGTTAGCCATCTTTAATGAGACAAAAAACATTATAATACATAATAATATAATAATAATTCCAGGTTCTTATATACCGCTCTATCACAAGCTAGTTCATAGGTTGTCTCAAAGCGGTTCACAAATTATTATCCATGGTTTTAGGGCCTTCGTAATTAACCAGCCAATATCTTTCTCAACTCCCTGGGGAGCATACAGCCAGTGCTGCCATTTCGGCACCCACAGCTAGCATTCTACAATTCTAGCGCTGCCCAAACACATACTCATTTACAGCTGAGTAGACTGGAACGAGCGGAGTAAAGTGTCTTGCTCAAAGATACAACCCGCAACCCTTCGGTCACGAACCTAGCGTCCTACCACTGGACTACTGTGCCTCCATTATTAAGTAGATATTTTTTCTAGTACACTGTTGCTTACAAAAGGAATATGTTACGGAAATTAGTGTGAAACAATTACTGGAATAGGAGAACATCATACGTGATTGATGATTTGCTTACTTTACTGTTTTTTTGATTGGCAGGTTCTTCTAACAATAATAACTCGAGTCAGGGTATAAGCTCCTCACCAGGAACGCCTCCTTTCAACCGGACGATCATGTCCAGCCCGTTTTCAGTATTGACTCGGCCTGAGCATGCTTTCGCTCACATACATCCGCAGGGACATCAGGTAATTTGTCGTTGTCTTCATAAAAAAAAAAATTGTGATACGCTGAAATCTGTAATGCCTTCTGTAGCAGCTTATCAAGAGAGTGATTAGTATAGAATAAATTTTACAAAGTTAACTTACAGAAATCACCAGTTAGACATCAAGAATGTGCATAATATGACTTTGTGAAAGAAATAATATCAGTTTCTCCTACATTGAGGGTTTGCCAGAGAAATCTCCAACCCAAAGGGTGACATATTGTTTGCCTATTCTGAGTCTCTGCCATTCACCAAAACACATTTCTAGTTTATATTGATATACCTTCACTTACCTGTCTATTTTTCAGGTGTTTTCCTACCCCAGTCTTAGCCCTGTGAATGCCCTCAGTGGCGTGATCAGTCCCACTACTTTGAGTCTGATCGCATCACCGGTGGGTACGCCTCGTACCACTCCAAGGTCAACACCCATACCCCGGTGGACCACGCCGTTCATCCCCCTAGACGAGGGCATGGACTATAACATGCTGGCTAACATCATGCACGGTGTCAACAACGATGAACCTCTACTGAGCGAAGGTAACACATACACAGCATCAACAGCGAGCAATGGAACCTCTTAATAAACAAAGATTAGAAATTAAATACGAAGGGTTGTAAGATTGAAATATGTAGCAATATATATATAAAGCCTATAATGGTTGGGTGACGTAGTGGAAATCACACTCCACGCTTTCGCCAAGACTGCCGAGATTCAATTCCCTGATCATACATGAAAAGTATTGGATCACCTGCCCGACTGCTTGGGACTTTTTTTATGGGTACTCTCGGTTTCCTCCCGCATTAACACCTAAAGTGAGCTTTAATCTAGGCTAACAAGAGCGATTAATAAAAGTTGGAAAAATTTGTTTAACAATTGTTGTAAAATAAATAAAGTTATAAGTTCTACACCTCATGCTGTTTCTTTGCAGAGCGTTATTTCCCAGGAGATGGCATGGAAGGATCGGGTAATGGTCACTCAGGCCCACCCGGACCCTCTCACTCAGGACAAGCTCCGCCCCCGGCACCTCCCACCCCAGTGGCCAATACCCCAAAACAGACACAGAACCAACAGACTTGACACGGGGGAGGCAGGGGGTGGGGCATGTGAGCCCCGCCCCCCAGACCTGCTTTGCTTGGCTGTGATAGCAGACTACCATTATATACTATTTAACATACTGTTTTGAAAAAATTGTATCCACCGTTATGTCACTGTGACCTCTGAACTTGTACGTGATTTGTGACCTTTGATGAACTTGTACGAACACGGTGACCTTTGAACTCATGTTGTTACCGATTTGTACACAAATGCGCATCAGAGAAATTACTACATAAACAAAATCCTAGAATTGCCATTGTTAAAACAGACAGGTTGACAGAAGCCTCTCCTTTCATCTTAACTACGGTGTACACATTAAAATCTAATTATTGACAAATCTTCACTTGGAATTTCACGACAAATTTGATGTCCGTGTATTTGGTTTGAGATTTTGGAATGGTGTGTAATATCTAACGTGTGTATATTTTATTGAAGCATTAGATCAGTGTGACTGAATCACGCAATGAAAAAAGAATAACAAAACTAAGATTATGACACTAGTTTCCACGTCCTCCTAGATCTGGTACAAACTAGGCTGCACTTGTGATAAAAGTTCAGCCTCGAGAATTCGTGTAAACTTGTCTTTTTAACAATGACTTCTAAACCGAATTTTACTCAAACAGCATTTTGAGATTTTAATGAGCTTTACCCTTGTTTTTATGTATGGTTTAACTAAAATCTGTAGTATTATAATTAGCATGTAGACGTTTGTACATTGTCCTGTATATTATTGTATACATATATGACTATAATTCACTCAAAGCCAAATACTTGTAAACAATTGAGACTTTTAAGTTATTTTATTAGTGTTGTTTCGGGGAGCTTTGATTATCTCCCTTGTTATTACCCTTTTATCTCTGTAACTTTAACTCCTGTACAGTTACCTGTAATTATCACAATGAAGTTGTTAAGTATTTCTTGAATTCCAAAAAGTACAAAAAAAAATACCTATGCAAATTGTGCATAAACGTTTTTGTATAACGTCAGTATGAATGATTTGATTTTTCATTTCCTTTAAAAAAATTCGAAATATTTTTCCCCCTTTTTTTTCCCCACCCAAAAGAACGTAGATAAAATCTCCCTTGATAGTACTAGTATTGTATACGTTCATAATTAATTATGATAATTATTGATGTTTGTGTGATAACAATTATTATTACGACAATTGTTATGACCCTAAATGGAAGAAGAGGCCTCAGATTGTGTAAATAGACATGTTGTTATTACCGACCTCTGTTATGTTCTGCGTGTCCAGAACACTAGCGTTAGTGAAATACGTTGTTCAAACTAGTCCTCCCGATTGTAACATTATCGTCCCCCCTTCATCATTAACACCTAGTCCAAGTGCTACTCATTTTTTTTTTCTCCCATCAACTTACTTAGATGTAGTGTTGTCATTTTGAAGAAAAAGGCCCTAAAACTTTTCTTCCATATGTATATTCATCTGTAAAATCATCACCTTTCGTCATCCATTTTTTATATATATTGGAACCATGTACCTCAAACAAATAATTCTCTATCATGTTATGCGACTACAAAATTCAGGATTGGTCTGTTGAATCATGTGACTTGTCACTTGCTGTCCCGACGGTTGAGATGGTGAACTCCGGATGGCATTCGAGTTTGTTATCTGATGGTTATTGGGATACCTTAGATTCACCGGTACACTTGATTTATCTATAGCATGCATGTATGGTATAACTACCTCTTTGAAAAGAAAAAATTAAAATTTCAAACAGTTTTGCCCAGATTAATTTGAATCATGCCTTTTTTTCGTTTGATAACAGTTTTTGTCAAATTCTCATAAGAAATTATCAATACAGACCTTGGATGATTTAGTTTTGATTTTGGAACTCTTCCTTTTGTGAAAAATATGGGAAATTTACTTTCAGATTGAAGTCACAATTTTTGATTTGATGTTTGCTGTAGATAGATAGATAGTCAAACATGAACATTGACAGTAAGATTTCTGTTGCTTTTCATCTAGTGATGTAAATGTGTTGTGTTTAAAAGTTTGTTATAATGTAGAATGCTAGCAATAAATTCAGGAAAGTTGTGTTGCCCATGCAAAGAAACGGATAGAATTGCCAAAGTGTTTATTTGATTTGATTTGGATTATTATTTTTCTTTAATTAATTCACTAAGGATTATCAGACAAAATTTTTGAAAATGTAAATATTGAAACCAAGTGTTCTACCTCATGGAGTTTACCAATAATATGCCAAGCACAGTTAGTGTTGATGTCATGTCAAATATGCAAATTCTCGTCGAAATATCGACAATGGCTACACGACCTTGTTGGTATATTTGACCTTGACACTTTAATGATAATTTGATGGAAACCAATTTTTTTTCTGCTTTTTAAGATTAGTTTATCAGCAATAATGAAAAATGAAGCCCTGGTGATTTCTTTAAACTTTTATTCTATGGAACATGTATTGATTATGCATTGAGAATGTATGTAAATAACTAGAGAGTCTTTCACGATTTTAGTTGTTGGTGTAGAGAGTGAGTTATCTTCCCTTGTACTGGTCAAATATGTTTCGTTGTGTTCACATATATGGTTGTTTTCTAGCCGTTCTGTGAAGAGGTCTTGTGTGCGTGGGTGTGTATATGAGGGGGAGGGGAATGGGGTTTCGTATCTCTTCAGAATTTGTATATTTGTTCAGAAACTGTAGTTAATTTAAAAGAAGATCCCGGTAGAAATAGTTAGACACGAAAAAATAAGACAATATTTAAAGATATATCAGAAAATTTACGAACAAAAATATCCACTTTTGCAGTAATTGAAAAAAATGTTCTTTCTCATATTTCACTGCTATGTCAAACTAAATTTTATCTTGACAGTGAATTAAAATGGTGGTATAGAATTGAATCATCATTTGAAATACCAGGTTAAATAGTTGCTAAATATATTTCCAGATTTTTATTTTCAAATTCTCAGAAGTAACAAATTGACCAATGTCAGTAATCTTGTATCGTTAAGGTTACCAAGTTTACCAGGAAATTATAAATGATATTAAAGTAGAGTAGATCGTATAGAAAATTGTTGTGAATTCTTAGTCAGTATTTGTCTAGTTTGTCTGCTCCAAACAAAACAAGTCTTACTTAAGGCTTGACCTTGACCTTAATGACCTAACAGCAGCTTCATAGGCCAGTGTAGAAATGGATCAAGAAAATCCATAATTTTGATTTGAGGAACTCTTTTGTTTGGAGGTGACAAACATCTATGTTTTGGTAAATAGCTGACTACTTTGGAGTTCAGTGTTGGCCCCCATACTCAAGTCCCTGTGTGTTATGTGAACAATGTGTTGGTGTAGCTTTGTCTACCCATCGCTTTGTTAAATGGCATCTACGTTATAAGTTGTTGGCGTTTTGTTGTGGATTTGAACCCATACCCTGGGTTCTAGGAGTTTTAATTGTGATACTGCACCCCTTGTTATTTCCGTGTCATCCAGAAATCCTCGCTAACATGCTTATCACATGTTTAATTTATTTTATCACTCTTTATCATCTTATTATTTATTATGTTGTTACATTAAAGAACAAAGTGATTTTTAAAAGACTTGTGTGAAAACTGTGAGTGACTTTTGTCATCGCAAAATGTTGTATTCTTTGTCATGGAGTAGAACTATTTCATGATTTCACTTGTCTGTTGTCACCGCATCACGCAAATGATGTCACCATCTAACCTTCCGATGTACCTTGATGTGTTGACGACATAAACGTTGATACGTCAGTGTTTGACGTACAGCTGGGAAGGTGGGCATCGTCACCCTCCTTTGACACATGCTAGATAACGTATGTCCTATGTTGATTTATCGTCAAATTTAACCATATGTTAGTGCGAATGTTTTGAGTGTGTGCGTGTCGGTATAAATGCCTCTGTATGGATTTCAGTCACCTGACTGGAGTCGTAACAAAGGAACGACGTTACGAGTCGTGATTACTCATAGTATTATAAGTTCACTGTGGCCAAATCGGCAGTAACGAGGAGATTTTTCTTGCCATTAAAAGGGAGCTTATTTAATCTGGCATTGGACGTCGCCAAAGTGTTATAAAACTCATTTTGGAATGGGAGGTCCAGCCCATCACATACATATACATTTATATAGATAATCTCAAATCCAAAACTCATAAAGTGCTACTTGTATTTCAAGTTTTTTTTCTGTAAAAATTTCAAGAAAAACTGGACAATTTAATATTGTACGACCATATAGGTCAGCTAGTTGTCCAACGAGTTCTTGTGAAACAAGGGTTTGACACCACATTTATGGGAAGGGAACTGATTCATATAAAACAGTATATTATTATCCTAAATTGTTGAGAGTTTTGTAGTGGTGTAATATTATCAAACTGGCATGTAATCAAAATAATGTGCACCTATAAAATCACATGTTATAAGTGTAGCACTCCGAGTCTTCCACAAGTATCATGGTTATTAACTTTCCACAAATATACTGTTCATTTCTAGGGTTGGATGTTGGTCTTGTGTTAATCTCTTTCCTTTCTTTTAACTTTACCTATTACGCCCGAAAAAATCTTTTAATATCTGAATTTTCTACAGACACTTTCTCTCCGAAATTTCTTGAATTTCTGGATTCTCCTTGCAAAGTATGTGTCAGTGTTGTCGAGCAACTTAAAATCAGACATCCAAACTATCTGCCAAAGATTTGTACTCGTGTCTTGCATGGTGAACCTGATTACACAAAATATTAAGTGCCAAATATTTTCGTCATGTGTGATATTTCTGTTGTTGTTCGAAATTTCGTTTTTGAACAGAAAACATGAACGATGTAAACTATCTGATAAATTAAAAACTGTGCTACGACTCCCGTTTGTTATAAAATGTCCTTGCCCTTCAATGTTTATGTATATTTGTGGTACCTTGCTGTAGGCTGTATTTATCCAACCAACATGTGCTGGTGTTATTATTATTTTTTGATTTCGAGTTGATGTACATTTTTTTGTGTTGCTTAGTTATTGTGGTCAGTGTGTATATTAGGTTACTGTACAGTTTAAAATCCTTTTTTTTTTTATTGTAGTTTGTAAATAAGTTTGTATACATAGGTATTAATTTATTATTATATAATTATTACTTTCCAAAGTAATGTTTTGATTTGAACGTGTACAGTATAGGCACTTGTGTGCCGGTAAACGGGTGGGCTAAGACGTTGGTCTCGGACCTGCGTCGTTGACGATCTGTGATTTCATTATAGTGTGGAAAGGTATGATTCACGCTGGTGACATATTTTGACAAGTTTTTGTAAGGTATGAATCGGAGAATGTGTCACTTTCTATATTATTATTTTTTGTTTGTTTGAAGTTTCATAACAGTTCTTCACTAAAAAGGTAATTTTATATAGTTGTTAAGTTTTATTCCTTCCAAAAAAGTTTTTAAAAATATAAAATAATATCACAAAGTATCCTTTTGTTTGCTGTTGATGAACTAAGTTTCCATGACAGCTAAAAACATGTACAAATAAAGTAAAGAGAAAAAAAAGAGAATGTTGATAATATTTACAGTTGAGAAAAAACCATAAAAATGCATTTAATGTTCATATATATGCCTGGAATTTTGAATCTCAGTTTCTTTTGATGAGTACTAACTGTTAAATCACAAAGTAAACAGACTCTTTATAAAGCTAATTCAAAACGTTTCCCCAGACAAGATTTTTTTTATGAAAAACAGATGCGGAAGGAATGAAATGGTAAGGAAATTGCTGATGTGGGTTTGGTTAAAAGTGCCTCTCTTCTTACCAAAGACAAATACTGTATTGTGTTATGCTAAGAACAAATTTCAGATGCAAAAAAATTGCCAACGTGAGCAAAAAATTGGTGGACCAAGTTTGGGGGTGTCATTCTTGGAAGACGTTGTTTCGAGATGGTCTTTTTATTTTCGATGTTCCAGGAGTGGTATTTGTACTGGAAGGTAAACAAAACCAATTAATACGAGCGAAATTCAAAAGAAAAACAGGTGATGGAGGACTAAGGTGATCTTTAAAGTATTCTGTTACTGTAGCAACGCTGTTGCCATGGAAACCTGTTAGACATGAGGGTATAGATTTCCTCTATACATGTGACTGACAGCTTTTTCTAGAAGCATTCCGATAGAGTATTGATTTCCGACTCTAGCTGGCACGGTCAGTGTAGCGGTAGTTGTCTACTCGTGTTGTTCTATAATATTATATGATCTTAAACAAAGGGCCGGTCCTTTTGTTGTTTTCTACTCTGTCATCAAGACGGAATACGACCTTGAACTATCTGTCCAAGTGTGACCTTGACCTTTTGGATCACTTGACATTTATGTTGGAGGTCGTAGCCGGTTAGAGTCGGAATGCTATGAATGGGTACATTTTGATAATATAGAAAATGTCGAAATGTTGACCGCAATAAATGGCAACATTTGTCACACAAGTTTGTACGGCTACTTTGTAATTTTGGGCACCAATTTGTCACCTTTTCCGGAGACTAGTACAAATATGTCTGTCTCGTGTTTACCAGGTCAACAACATGTAACTGCTTTTTTTTTTTTTTTAATTTCAAAGAAAGGTTACGCTGATGCACATTTGTTGGCCCCAGTCTATGCAATTTTGATACAGAGTTGCGATGTGTGCCGAGTGTTAAACATATTTACACACAATCTTGTTTTACTGTAGACATTGGAGCATACAATGGGTTTTTGAGTTGAAATACTTTTTTTGTAATCAAAGTCTGTCCATCACTCTGTTACTATAGCAACAGGAGAATGTAGCACAACTACAGCCATATATGGCAACTGAGATGTGTGCCGAGATCTTTTTAAGATTGCTTTTACTTCACTTAGCAATTTGTATCAAGTTCATATTTTGAGCTAAATAAACAAAAATCTGCATAAGATTGAAATACTTTCTGTTGTTGTTTGTTTGAGAATATTTCTGTAATTAAATCTGTTGTTTGAGCAGTAATTAAAAAGTTACCTGTTAATGTTAAAGCGGCTATTTAGTGAAATGACACCTAAAAATCTGGTAGATACTGAACATATATATCTCCTTACAAAAGTGGTGTAGTTGATCAGTGTGGTCAGTTTATTTTTTGGGAAAATCCGTCTTGAAATATAGCTACGATCAAAACGGCCCAATACCCCGGCATTTCTGTGAGAAGTCAACATTACAGTACCACGCAGTCGGCAGACAACACGGTGACAGCGAGTCTGATTTCACACAACACATTACCTGGTAGTTGCTTTACTTTACAAAATATATCACAATCAAGGATTATAAGTATCTATTAAGATGTTTCTGTTCACAGACGGATTTGGAAAAAATATAATCAGGTTTAATCAAGAGTGTTGTTTGTCACGCAAGTAACCATCCACTTCGTACCTCCATTGCTCATAGGTGGTGTCCACCTTGCCCTTCTCACCAGAAAAAGTTGATAGGCGTGGCATCTGCTGGTGTACTGTTACTGCCTGGGTGGTTACAGGGATAGATTCTGACTTGGTCCTATCTGCCTGCTGCTTGTCATATAACTCAAACTTCTGTCTGGCGTAATCCAGCATCCACAGTTCTAAGTCAGCAGGAGAATCAAACGTGGGCTTGATGCCTAACTTAGAGAAGGTATCCATCAATGCCGTCCCCTCGTCTGTACTCTCTGTCTCTCTCTGTTGTTCTTCCTTATCTGCCATTGGCTCAGCCATGTTTATTATGTTGATATAGTATGTCAACACCAATACCAGGTGTAATAGCAAGCAATAGAAACATACCATGTAACATTAGTCATACAAACACAACCATCACACTACACATTCAAAGTATGAAGCTTACCTGTGTAACTACCTGTATATGATAACTATAGATAGAAATGTACAAGTACACTATGTATACAATTGACAGAAATATCACTTAGGGAATGTTGCTGCTCTGCTGTAAAGAATCATATACAAATGTACCATAGATGAGGTCAGGGGAGATAATACACCACTCCCCTTATAGGATGGCTTAAGTCAACAAAAACCAACAATTTGGCCTGCAAAAGAAAACCTAGCCAGTGACATGTAACACAGAACATACAACACATATACACATAACCTGCCTCATGCACCCGGTGTCACACATAAGTATTAGCTCGGTTCCTTAATTGTCAGATGTCAGTAAGTACAGGTCCCTATGCTTATTAAAAAATTCCCCTAATTTCATAGCAAAATGTGGAAAATTCCTGCAAAAAAATATAAACAGTTCCAAAAAGTTTTGAAAATATTGCTTCCTAAAATAATAATAACTGATCTGAGCACTAAGTACTGCCATATCTAAACTTACCTACAGTTATAAGTTTAAATAATATTACTTAGGGTAAACAAAAAACAAATTTGACTATAAAAGGCTTATAATAAATACTGGAGAAAATGGGACAATAAATATACAAAATAATAAACACAGTATAATATAATAATGTACACAGTAAACTATAGAAATGTAGAAGCTCAAATACTACTTGATTATTCAATAAATGTAAACAACGGTAATTTGTAAAAATACACGTAAACCGGAAGTATGATGAGGGGTCAAGGTCAAAGTCAATACCGGATATCCCGTCTAGATCCAGTGACTAAATCCACAATCTGAACTTGCAGGTCACAAAGGCTGATGATCTGAACAAACAGATCACAAAATCCGCTAATCTGAACACACAGGTCACATATGCGGACAAAGTATGAACAGTGAATCCATCACACAGGTCACACAAGCGGGTATCCTCACACCAACTCCAACATCTTGGTCGAACTCGGGTCACATGTGTGCAAAACGTCAGGATCTCATCGGAGAGTCTCTACGTGGGCGCCAATTTGTAACCGGGTTGGGTCCTTGAATAATGACAAAGTCAACCGGGTCGGGTTCGAGCATTTATTGTCTCTCTGATATGATGAGCACAGTATTTAGTATAGATACTGCACACAAGCAGGTACCAGCTAGTATGGATGATGTACACAGATATAGATGGTTTTGACCCCCAACTATTGGTAGAGGGTCATATGCTGATCCTTTTTATATTGAATCAGTCCAATCTACACGCATGAAAATATGCAGTCTGATCCTTTACATTCTAAATGATATTCTTTTCCAATAGTACCCAGACCTAGACTAACACAGCTAGTCTTCTCAAAAGGTCTTTTACTTCTAGTTGGGTGGACAGCTCTTACAAAGGAACTTTCCCTCCAAAAAGTATCGACCAGTAAAATGTCGGGTCGTCCAGTCTAAGGTCATGTCAGTGTTGCACATTACCTACAGATACAGGGACAGTTCATGAACAGGAACAACACAAAGACTGTAAATAGAGTGTCACATGCGTGGCGTGAAGGTAGCTCTTCTCGTTTTAAAAGGTACGAGTGAGTAGGATATGTGTGCCCAGTACGGAGCCGAGCGAGGACAACTTCCTCTCT
>JAUMHH010177740.1:0-15383 GCA_032359455.1 Chlamys rubida
AGGACGTGTCAGGTTTTGGTGGTGGAGGAAAGCCGGAGTTCCCGGAGAAAAACCACCGACCTATGGCCAGTACCTGGCGACTGCCCCACGTAGGCCTCGAACCCGCGACCCAGTGGTGGAGGGTTAGTGGTAGCAGAATATCAGACACCTTAACCACTTGGCCACCGCGGCTCCCTACTAGTTTGTATCTACAGTCAATGTATCTTCTGTAGTAGATAACTACAGTGAAACCTCCATATAATGCCCCTCATTTTATTTGCTTCCTTGTCTACCACCAACATATTTTAATGTCCCCTTTTCTTGTTTTATTAATAATTCCTCTATACTTTTACCTCAATCTGTTACCAAACCCCTTTATAATGCCAAAATTTCTCTGAACAAATGGTGGCATTATAACATGGTTTTACAGTCCTGTTTTGTCAATTTGATAAGCTCGGGTGCTAATCCTATGTAAGTGAACAAGTTAGCTCTCCTGGAAGTAGATACCTAATTAATAAGCCATTAAAATGTTTGTTAGATTTTTTTAACATACCGTAGATTAAAATCCTTTGCCACTGAAATACACCTTGTGAATTGTGTCAGATGTATATCATTATAACCTCTGTGTTTCTGCATTGGAATTTGTCTTGGAAAAATGAAATTGACAAAAATATGAACTATATTCAAAATAACAGTTACACATAGGTACATACAAAACATACAATACAAACTTAAAAAAAAATGGTAATATGACTGTTCTTCAACAAACACAGACATTATATATCTATGAAATGTTTTAATTTAAAACCTGACAAAATTTATTGACTTTTCATATATAAAGTAAGAATATAATCTGAATCGAAATGTAAAACATGGTCATGCCATGTCCCCACTCAATAGATCTGTCACATGGTCACCCCTTCCTTCATCTTCCTCCTCCTCCTCCTCCTCTTCTTCCTCCTCCTCCTCTCTTTCCGTAACATCATCATCCCCCTCTGTCAGATCTACAGATTGATCCATGTCTTCAGATTCATTCAGACTATCGGCAGTAGCTGACCCAGTAATGTCGTTGACCCTGATATCCGTACGCATAGGCCAGGAGGGCATTCGGAAATGTGTTTTCCGATGCCGATGAAGATTCCAGCTCCTCGAAAAACGCTTCCCGCACATGTTACACGAGTGTCGAAGGACATGATTGTATCTGTGAAATTTCAAGGACTGAGAATCCTTAAACCCTTTGCCACATGTTCCGCACTTGAAAAGTCCACCCCCACCCTGCACCACTGCCGAGGACAACAGTCCAGATATAGGCTGGTGGACACGTTGATAGAAATTTGGTGAGGGTTGCTTTACCGGCTCTACCCGCGAGTTAAGAACTGATGAGCCTTGCTGTGTACCAGGAGACATGACACTGCTCTGGTGAACAGCCATGTGTCGAGTCAGGGATTCAGTACTATTGAATAGCACATGACACACACTGCAAGTAAGGGTCACTGGCGGCTTTCGGTCATCTCTTGTTAATTCCTGTGACTGTTCGTTCTCCACTTGACCAGCTGGAGACTGAATTTGAACGCTGCCACTATCACTTTCTGGAGATTCACTACCCGCAGCGTCCCGACTACTCTCTCTGTATTGTGAAGCTTGTCGAGCTAGGGTTGTCTCCCCTATGGGGGACATGAGTTGGAGGGTAGGTGGTGCTGTTGGCATTAACATAGGGTGCATGGTAAGAAGGTTGGGGGACATCTTGGACATGTCAATGATGCTGTGAGACACTGTCGACATTCCAGGTCTGTGACTGTCTGCAACAGGACTCTCGGACCCCTCCAGGTATATGACACGTCCTCGTGACTGGTGCAACAGGTGAGCATCTGGAAGGTGGAACATCAGTCATAAAACATGCAGTTTAATATATAACATAGAAGAGAAACTGTGCCAGCCAAATTCTAGTAATTGAATTACATGTATCTGGCTACTGGCAATCAACCTTGACGAAAGCCACTACATGATGATTATTAGATACAATTCAAGCATTAACTAATTCAATTCAATTGAACTTACCTACATGTTAAATAGATAAAATATATAACATGTTTAATATTTCTAGATAAAACAATTTAACTTTTGATGGTTTATATTCATGTTAAACGCAAAAAAACATAGAGATAAACTTAACATCTTGCCTTAGATTAAATCGTTCATTATCTCATCTTGACAGTAACAAGTTAACGAGATCATTACTATGGTAATTTCATGCTTCGCAGAAATTTCTTTTTGTTTCCTGGGAAGCAATTGTCTTGTGAGTATCAAACTATTTATCAAATTCTTTAGGTTCCCTGACTTATTTTAAAACATTGTTTTACTGTAGAGTTATGCCCCCTGGGTTAATCTCAAAATCATGGGCCTTTTTTGGGAACGATGGGTTTTAGAGCAATGTCCCCTGGATTATGTTATACAAATGTTGTTCTGTATCTAGAACAATACTGATCGAGATTTTCATAATCTTTGCTCCAGAAAATGTGCTTTTTAAACCAACCATAATCAAAGGGCTGATCTGGTGTCTCTGTCTTCACAGCAATAACATCAGAATCTAAGTGTACTGTGTCTGGGTGGCCAGTCGAACCTGTCTCTGAAGTCGGCTGACCTGACGTCGACACGTTAGGGCTGAACCGCTCTGAACTAGATATCTCCACAAATGTTGAGTTACCTCCCCTACCAGGTGATGCTGCCACTAGCCCTGGAGGCCTTGAATCCAATACCAACTGTAGGAAGAAGGAGATATTAAAGTATAGATTTAATTTAAAAGATAAAGACAATCATTTTCTGCAGTAAGTCAATTACTTCTTCAGAATACATTAAAGGAGTACATAGAATACTACACTGATAAATCTACATATGAGCTAGTCCCTAGTCCTATACTCAGAATTTTGATGGGACTCATAGAATTTCTGAAAATACTCAAATTTAACATTGTGGGACCCATTGCTTTTAGCAATACAGTTGAAAAGGACCCATGAAAATAAATTGTAGATTGACTAATGAGAATACCCATGCTTACATAGGTAATATTACTCAAACAGGAATAGAATATTAAATCATGCTTACAGTTAGTAATAGAAGTAGAATATCCATGCTTACTCAAACAGTTAATGCTTACATTTTTTCTTATATATGGAACATTGATTAAACTCAAATATTTTCCTTAAATCATGTCAAACTAAAAGTGTTAAATTTCATGATACTATGCAATATACATATTCATGAAGTTAGTAACTTTGTAATAGGCATATTAACCTCAGATGAGAAACTTCGCTGTGCATTAAGGAATGTGACACACAATCTCTCCACCTCCTTCACTTGTAGAGCTATAGCCACTCCCAAGATCTTGTCAGCTGAGGAGGAATCAACGGTGATGACCCCAGTGTAACAATATTCTACCAGGCTCAACAGGGAAATATAGTCAACATTTGGCAACGACAATTCCAGCTGTCGACGCTCAATCGACCAACTCTCTCCGCCGAGCATCTGATACAGAAGCGGGCTGAATGCTGCGATTATGACGCTGTGAACCCTGATTCTGCAGTGAGAGGTCACAAGGACCACATCACAGAATGTCCCCAGACGGTAAAATCCATGTAAGGTACGGAACAGCGCTGGCAGCTGTTTGTCACTACGGTACACCATGGAGAGGGGAGCCTGGCTCATTGCTATCCGCCAGCCGGTACACACCTCACTGTAACAGAATAACAGCAAAATTATCTAAACTGTTTATTTATATAACATTCATTTAAAAATGTATATTTGTGTAATGGTTACCCGCCAGGATGAACATTCTACAGATACAATAAATGACTTTCTTCATTTTCTCATCCAATATTGAAAATATTGAAAACAAATTAATTTAGTAATTTTAGGTGCACATCATTTATTTAGATCATAAATTTCATGAGATTTTCTCCTTTCAGTTCAGAATTCTGGAACCAGATTTTATTACTTACAACACATGCATGGATATGCTATGGACATAAATTTCAGAATTTGAAAGTTTTTTTTTAATTCAGAGCACTGAAACATTTGGGATTCATATTTATGTTTTTTTTTTGTAAGCAAGGTCACATTATTTTAACTATGTCAAAAACAGGCTCGATCGTGCAGTTGTAATACTCTTTGAGCAGTTTCTACACTTGTCAGGAAATAATTAATCAAGCTGGATTTTATTAATAACCCAATTTTTCCATATTTTCCCAAATCCATGTTGTCTGAAATAATATCATAAAGGGGCAAATTAAAAAAAATAATAGAATTGTTTCCCAATATGGATTCCTAGCACTTAAGGAAAGCTGAGGAAATGGTTTACTATTTATGAAATAACCCTCTTCTGCACATGCTTTTGCTGTGACTTACAATTAGAAAGCATTGTGCTTTGTTTTTGTTTATCAAATTGTGAAAAAAATAGACAACATATCATGCCGTGTTTATAAAATGTTTGATTTCAATGCACAAGTAACTTATAACAAACCTACTTTACATATATATACAAATGTACAAACAGTATGTGCCATTTTCTGTTGTAGGTATTTTTACAAAAAGCTTACCTGATCACAACTTATGACAAATGCGTCTAACTTCAGTGATTTTTTCTCTGCATTATGATTATATATACTCAGATGATGTGTTCGATGCATATTTAGCTCGAGTTTCGTCTGGCCCAAAACACCAGAAATCTGACATTTTGACAGATTAATGTCTTGGTTCAAAAACTTTGTCAAAAGTCTGGTGCGAGTGCCAGAGGACACTACCTAATTGCATCCTGTAAACTGGTAAATCCGAGGACGTTTCCAATATGTTGACAGAACACTCATTTTTAAGCGAAAGTACAAGTATATAATCAAATCGGCCAGACTATCCACATCATACTATCACAAGAAAAGAGAGAAAATACTCTTACACGATACGTGTAACTCATGCTATTTGGTAAACCAGCTGAGCGTACAGTCATTGATCATCGTTTGCCAGCTGTCATCCCAGCCCCAACAAGTGGGTGTGTCTCGTGTCGTGTATCATTCGACGATCTCCTTTAACATCCGAAAGGAAACGATTGTATTTACAAAGTAAGACGAACTATTGGAACAGTACTTACCATTAACACTTCGTTAATGTTGTTTTATGACAACATTTCATTAATTAACAGCTGTTTGATGTTCAATGATCTTTTTTTAAAGTACATCTATGTCAGTTAAAGGCTCAATTCTCATTACAATTTGAACGAACAATTAAAGCGTTTGTCATACCTTTTTTGGGGCTCTCATAACGTTGAAAACGACCCGGACGGGATTGCTATATCCGGAAATGAGAATAAAATATCCCGTTAGCGTCACTCGGCAAACATCGGGTGGCTAGTATGCGAGGGAACAGCCACCCGAGGAGTTCCGAGTGCGTTAGCCGATAGCGTCTGCTGTGAAGTTATTTTAGCACTGAACCGCTTTCTATTGGTATTCATAGGCAATGTAAAATGCCAAATGGAAAAAGGAAAATTCTGTCACAAATTTAAATAGCAATCTTATTATGTGATTCAATGAATCGCTACAATTATGACCTCTTAATAATGATGACGTCAACAATTGGGTCATGGCATTCATAGCTGACATGGATGCCATCTGAAAATGGTAGGGTAATGTATAGCGTCAATGTCATCAGATGGTAAATGCAATGTACATGTAATGTTGAAGTATGTGACGTCATTTTATTATCATTTTATGACGTCACAATATTCCATGAAATGAAGCGCTCATACTCGAAACTGTAAACCTGCTTATTGTAGTGCACTCAAATTTTAGCGCATTATGGAATTTTAACAGATGAGCTTATTCATGAATTGGCGACCCCACGAAATAGGCAATAGAAAACAATATGGAGGAACTTCGATTGACGCCATCATAATTAAGCGTCATATTTCAAGCGCGACTTGAGCGCTAAAATCAGACTGCCGCTAAAATGTGTACGTTTACAGAAGTTAAAATTCTAAACATTATGATCAACATACCAGCTTACATGACACATTGTGATTGGATGGCATTCATACAGCTTGTGAATGCCACGGCCAACGTGTTGACGTCATCATTACTATGACGTTATCATTGTAATGTTGATTACACGATAATTCAATGATCTGAACTGTATGTTGAATTTTATTAAGCAGATTTTAATTTAAATGACATTAAACTAACATAAAAGTTATGAATATTACAGTGAACTGTGTTATTATGGCATGTACTGCCGGCAAAGCTGTGTCACTCATATAAAATATATTTTCCATATCACAATTCAAAGATTAAACATTGAGTTGATAATCAAGGAAAACATTGTTGTGACTCGTGTCCTGTCCGTGTTACATGTACCACTGTATAGGCGCTGTCACTATATAACCCTACCGACTTTATATGGCATTCATACAGACTGTAAATGCCATCGGCCACGTGTTGACGTTATCATTATTATGATGTCGTAATGATGTTGTTGGATACCACTGACCCGCCATAAAGGTGACTGTTATATTCATTGAAGGAACATACACGATGCATATACTACCGCGGAATTTAAGTAGGCTTTTTTAGTTTCTATATTAAAATACTCCAAAACTGGTAAACTTAAGCATTGAAATATATTGATAAGACGTTTACATGCTATATGAATAGCACATCTTTGCAAGCAAACACATCATAATGTTATGCAAAGCTGTGTCATTCATAAAGATTGCAAATGCCAAAACAGTTCAACTCATTCGCTTTGTTTTCCGTGACACAAGTAAAAGTTTGGCGTCTTGGCCTATTACATCAACGTAACAATTATTACACAAAATGTAAGTTTTATGATTTGTTTAATCATCTGTCATAAAATAAAGTGTAGTCTTTGATTGCTGCGAATCCAACACTAAACTAATATATTAGGGTGTTCCTCAAGGTTCTGTTCTTGGCCCTTATCTATTTCTTCTGTTTATTATGATATTAAAATAATGTAACATTTGTTATTTATTTTTGTTTACAGTGGCTAAATTTACAGTTGTTCGTCTAAGATATTCCATTCAATGATTGTACTTTCGAAAAAAAAATCTGTTTTTGAAAATTTCACTTTTGCACCTTTCGTCATTACTGTTTGCTGGTGTGTGGCTTCAAATATTGATCAAGGGAATGACTACTAGATTGTTAATGATTTTATATAACATTGTCAATCTGTGTTCAAGAGGTTTCAGGTCCAGGGATTTCATCATTTGGGTTACACTGGAGAACTTACTGTGATGTAGCTGTTGAAATACTTCATGATGGCCTCTCTCCCATCAATCGTTTTACATAGGCTAATTAAAGGCAAATTCCTTTCCATCCGAAGAAAGCTGCATCAGTAATCCCTAATCGTCAACTTACTAACCCCCATTCCCATCTGCTTTTTGATAATTACCTTATTTCACAACTAGAACATCATACACGTTTAGACTTAATAATGAACAGAAATATCATGTCCCTGTCATGTATTTATATGAAAGAGTGATATCTAGATTGAACTTAAATATATAGCAGATAGAAATCACATGAAAATACTCTATGTGCCATAGATACAAACAATATAGGGCAGTTCTTCTGAAATAGGATCCGATTTATTTGATTCTAATCGAGTAAAAGCTTTGCGTACCATAACAGATCTAAGAAGAGGTACATCTATTCAACTACAACACCATCGATATATAATCACAAATTAACACATCATCCAACAATATTCAAATATGAACAATAGTTGCGCATTTCGAAACGAAATAAAGTTGTAAAAAAGTTTCCTTCCTTCTACTATGAATAACCGGAAATCTCCGGATGCTTCTCTCCTCTGTCTGTTTCTTTTAGTCCGTACATAATTTTCATAAGAAGACTTTACAGGTCATTATATGATGTAGTGGTACAATTGTACTACATTTGTATGAGCTCGTGTACAATGGTTGTATGGATGTAGGTCATCATACCTGACTGAAGTTGTGGTCAGACGCATCCTCGAAATTTCAGGAGTATCTATTACTCACCATTTCTGCACCCCTTGAATATATTTGTCATGACAAACTGGAGGGCAAGCAGTAAGCTATTTGATTGATTTCAGGCAAAATAAAAAAAACCCTGACCAATCGCTAGGCTGATGCATGTTCTTTATAGATGACAGAGGAGCGAAATCCGACTTTCAATTTTACAGTTACGCTTCCAAACGATTCTGTTGATGTTCATCAAAGTGTAAAAAAGTCTTCTTGTATGGTACACAAGGTGACACATACAGACCCTTCGAGTTTGTCATGACATATTCCAGGAGTGCTGAAAACGTAAGAAAGAATAGCCCCTTGAATTTCGGGGATTGGTCAGACGCTGAAGACGTGATTGTCGTCTTTGAACGAGCTATAAAATTAACATCAGTACCATCTTTAGTGCCAGCATTATCTTCACAAGCAAATTAGTAGGAAGTTGCGCTCACTTTCGCTCTATGCACCCATAGAATATCTCATGGCAAACTTGAAGGCACGTGGTTAGCTATTTGATTGGTCTCGGGTAAAAAACAATACCTGACCGATCGCTAGGCTGATACCTGTTCTTTGAAGAGTACTTCATAGCCGGTAACTTATACCGTTACGCGACCGCGAGACTCTTTCGATGTGCATCAAAGGATCAAGCTATCTTCCTGACTCATCAACAAGGTGGCGCACACTGAGCCTTCGATTTTGCTATGATATATTCCAGGGGTGCAGAGGGGGTAAATGAGCGTAACCCATGGAGTATCAAGAGTGGAAGATCAATTGCCGATGATGATTGACGGAAAGTATGATCCTCCTCATCAGGACTGGCTTCATACACTGGAAATGAAGGCCAGGGACGTGTGGAAGACGGACAAAGCATCTGGCACCTTCTTTGGAGTCGCAGTTTTGTATTGAATTCCCATGTCAAATTGCTGTAATATTGCAAGCCATCTCTCGTAGATTGTTTGTTTTGAAGAAAAATGTCTTAATGCCTGTTTGCCGCACTCTACCTGGCCACCGGGCAGCCGTAAGCATGCTCTGTTACTGCCGTGGCCACAAGTAACAGTTTAAGTTTCGAAAAAAAACGTATGATTGCTTCTACCGATTTAAGTCTCTTGAACCTGATATAATTAAGTGTGTAGTGTAGACTAAACCTTATATATTGGGTACAGCATACAGACAAACCTTTGCTCGACGTATTCACCACAATATTGAAAGGAATGACCGATCTCGGAAATGACAGTATGTAAAAGTAAACGACAGAACGCTGTCATCACTCTCTTTTACTCCATTGACCGGTCAGCATTATATGTCTAGGTTATGATGAATGTATAGCAGGCTATAATTGTGAGTAATACAAAACACTACACAATTGTGCAAATTAAAGAAAAGTACTTTTGGCGCAAAAATGATAGCATACATATTTAATTTATAACATTTAATATAATATAAAGTATGATTAATGTCTCAGTTATACCCAGATATAGACGAAACAATTGCTCTTCGGCTATTACAAAAGTCATTGAAACGTAAAATGTAGGTTAAATTCAGCAAACGTAATATGTGTTCAGCAGACCAACCCCATCTCTATCATTGTTGCTATTATCATCCAGATAGTACTAAATGTTACCAAGATATGGCTTTCACAGTTTTTCCTAACGTGATACTGTATAACGGGAAACTTTCGCCCCGTTAAACATTCGTCCTTCACTGACAAAGTCCTTATTCGCAGTGTTAAATTCGCCCTACACACAAACAGTGGAAATTCCCCGTTACGTATTGTATGCACATTAAGGAAGTCGATGAAGCATAAAATGAAACATTAAATTCAGCATCCGTAACATGCGTGTAACATGCGTTTAGTTGTGCGACCCTAAGCTTCATCAGTAATGGAAGCATTTTTAATAAAGCACGTTTTTACCTAAATATGGCATCACTATTTCCTTAACGTGATATACCAGGTAAGATTAAGGAATCCACTTAAGCGTAAAATAAGTCAACTTCTGTATCAGAAACAGGTGTTCAGCAGCGACCTTGACCTATGTGACATTTGGTTGCGCGTCCTTGACCCTAGTGCCATGTAAGTGTAGCTGTGTGTCATTGTCCCTAGGGTACTTGCATTAAACGTACATTTGAGAATGTCGGTAGTCAATAACATCAGAAGGCTAAACAGCAATGTCAATCATCAATAAATCGGATTAAGTTACTCTTCACTCGGTCCCTCATAGTCTTGTTCTGGAAATATAATCAAATTATAATTAAGAGACAAAATGGTTCAAGGAGGGTTACTACAGTTTAATAAAACGATTGCATTGAACAATATTTAATTTAAAACAACAATTGTTTCTTTGTATAGTGAAATCTTACCGAAATTGTTTTGTTTTAGAATTCAATTTTTTTATTTTCATGTAAAATTTATGTTGTCCACTATTAGAATGGTCGTGACCTACACTTCATCCACCGCTAGACAGATATAAAAACCTTGAGACAGCTTTTTTAGATTATTTACCTTTATGCTGTCGTAGCTGGCCGTGAAGATGGCGATAAGGATGTTGAGGGCCACGATGGTAAATATGGTGGTATAAAGGGAGACGAAGACAGCACAGAACCACCATGGGAACGAGAACTCGTCTTCAATGGCGGCTAGCGTCACGTATATCTCGTCTCCGGCAATCAGGCCGAACAGGCACCGGAACGTGCTGAAGATCGACCTGAACTGCAATACGACCACATTTGCTTAAATTGATAGTTATATTTGTTTCTATTAATACTTCAAAAAGTCTTAACGTCATACGGCATAACTATATTAAGCTGAAAGATATTTAAGATTATTAAACTTAAAAGTTTCATAATCGAAGTAAGTAAACAAAAATCGTCAATACACTGGGCAATACCCAAACGCATAATTGATAATAAAGATAACACAGTGATAGAGGAAAAAAGTTAAACAAAATATAAAAGAAATAATGAAAGCCCATGATCCTCTAAAATCGTTTCATTTTCGACCATCTTGATGTCATCGAATCCTGGAAAGTGTGCAAGACACCAAAAATGTAGGCACTTAAATCGGAAAAATGGAAATAAGGTCATGCCGTAACATTTCTCAAACGTTAACTGAAATCGCCAATAGAAAACTGCTTTTTGTCTGAAACTGGCAAACGCAGATTTTGGTGGTTTTTGAGAGCAATATTTGACATAAATTTATTTAATATTGAGGTGTTTTATTTACTGTAATGGACAAAAGATCCAACTTTTTTACTTTTGATACCATACATTAAATAGCTTATTCGATTAGCACAATACATACAAATCAAATAGTACATTTGAGGATATCTGTGATGCATGCAACTACTTATTTGCTTACACCTGCGCCCGATTATGTTACTTAATAGAACACTGCTATATATGGTATAATACATTTAGTTAACATGGCATAACTTATGTACCATGATGATATGATGTGAATTATTTTATAAAACCATCAGTTAACATCACAATAGTATGTACCTTGATGTGATATGGTCCCATCACCATCCAACCACACAGAGCGAAGGCTACGAACAGTATCGCCGCGCATACCAGAAACCGTAACACAGGGAGTAATGCATTATCCATCACATCGAAAAGAATCTGTAAAACATAACAAGACTCGCTATATTACAGATTTGATACAAGCATTTTGCAAGTATACAACCTCACTTATTGTGAAAATATTATCTGCACATTGAATGAACGTTCAATATACCTCTTAAAGACCTCACATTTAAGAGTGATCTAGTCAAAAATGTATAAATCTAAAATAAGTTTATTGTAAACAATTTCAGTGATATAAAGGGGATCAATGTTTAAGAAAAACTAAGTTAGGTAAAGGGTAACACTGCATCGGTAATGATATCAAGATTACTTCAACTTTCTTTCGTCTTTGAGTATGTCCCCTTATAAATGGAGAATGAAGTAACCAAAATAATTTATTCTGGCTTGGAGTTATTTCCCTTGTAAAATGTTCATATCTCATTTTGATACTCTGCATATACAATTTCTGGATTGTAACTTTGGCAAAATGTAAAAGTTCGATCGTTGTAGCCTTTGATATTTATTAAGTTTTGAATACTTTGTTAAATGCACCCGAAATGAGATTTTTATGGAACATTTCTGTAGAAAAGAACTTAACCAAATATTTTATAATTACTACCTGGGGATGTTTAAACTTGATGATATGCTTTAACTTAAGGGACATTAATGCTACACATTATTTAATTGATGCATTCACGAACTTGGGAAATATTGAAATTTAAGCTTAGTGTGAAGTTTAACAAAGCGCTTGTGGTCCTACATCAGACTTATCACGGAAGTAAATAGGTACACACATGGAAGCCCTTGTTGAAGGAGAGGAAGTGGAGGGCCCCGAAACAGATCAGGATGAAGCTGGAGCCGAGCAGGACACCGCATAGATCGTACAGGAAGGAGGATGAACTCATCACCTAAACACAACAATAGCATATTTATCGGACAGAGGCTGTGCTTGTTACTATGATGGAATCAATAATATACACTCATAGTTGATCAAATGGTTGCCCTACAAAAGTAGTAGCGAATTGTTTTTACATAATTTGCATGCATAACAACAGCATGACTCTTTTTAACAGAAATACAAACAAACGAACAAATTCCCAAATTTGATTTCACAGTGTAAACAAGTGGGACAAGTGTTTTAGTGCTGTGGACATTTGTTAAAATGATCTGTATCTTGTGTTGAACATATAGACAGATATTATTAAAGGTTTTTCACCTGAAAATTCTGAAAATCGAAAGTACGAAAAAGTACTCTTCGCCATACATACAATGGAAATAAGTCCGCGATACTTAGGAGTGGTTGATAAGGAAATTAATTGGAAAAATGTTTAACCTTGGAAAAGTGGGGGAGCATTTGTTGGGACACGGGCGTAGTGACTTAAAGTTTATCGAACACAGCCCAATAACCTCTTACTACACATATATATATACCCGATTTATATACAAATCGTCCGATTACTAGGTTTGTTTGCTGTGCCGTTGCCATCATTCAGCAGTGATATGGACCTAAGAAATGTGCCTACCCTTGAGTTGATTACGATGTAGAGGATAAGTCCAGTCAACATGATGGCGTCCCCCACCAT
Organism: Chlamys rubida; assembly: GCA_032359455.1. Classification (NCBI taxonomy): domain Eukaryota; kingdom Metazoa; phylum Mollusca; class Bivalvia; order Pectinida; family Pectinidae; genus Chlamys; species Chlamys rubida. The sequence continues at coordinate 13,171 of JAUMHH010177740.1, forward strand.
GGTTACCAACTCTCTCGCGTTGATAATCTCTATCTGCTCCGACAGAGATAAAGGAGTGTCAAATTTGGTCTTGATGAATTTTCTCGTCTTCTTTAGAAATAAAAAAGTAAGAAATTTCTCTAATCGGGCGTGATATGTTACGATAATAACGTTATCAATAATCATCATGCTAATTAGAAATCGTTAAGTAATGATAAACGCTAGACAATTATCACTGTATTAATGTAAAATTAAATCGTGATATGCATAACTTAGAAAATGTCGCCGATGCGCGAAAATAAGAGTTTACTTTCAAAGGTACTTTTACTATAAATAATGTAAAACAGAATGAAGTATCAGCGTCAACACAAAATTAGAAAAGTCGAAGCCGATAAACTCTTATATCCTTAATTTTCACTCGGGTTTTGAACTTAAATAATCCAGTATAATTAAATAGAGTTTTATGACCTTCAGCTCCTGCAATAAAGCAGGTTTTAGTATTTACCCATGGGAAGAATCAAATAACTGTATATTGTATACAATACGCTATAGCAAATTCCTAGACTGTTTTTTTCTTCTTTTATATTTCTTACATTTGATTAAATTATATCAAACCTTGTCTATGCAATATCATTTTTAAAACCACCGACGGTTTCTGTTTCAGTTTATATTTGTATATTGCTGAAAAATACAATTTATCACATAACGTTACGCCTTAGACAAGTACATGCTGTCACAGACTTGCGCACTGGAGTCAAAATGGCGGCTTTTTACATTTCAAGGTTGCATGAAAATTGTCGTTTTACACGAATAAATGCCACAAATCTTGATTATGTGATAAAAGGATCTTACACTCGTTTCCGTTTCATGAAATTTATGAAACTCGTCACAAATGTTTCATTTTAGCCGATCACCAGAGGCTCGCTAAATTGAAAAATTCTTAGACTCGTTTAATAAATCTCATATGAAATGGAAACTCACGTAAGATATATAGGTCTTTGTATGCTAACTTGTAATAGACACATTTGTGGGTCATCTCACATTGAATCATCAACATTGTTTTCATTAAGTAGATCGTAAAATGTGTTTTCGTTTCGGTTCAGTTATTAATTTTTCTGTGAAATCCATTTGTCTCACCTGACGTGTTTTTGCATTGTCATAGATACACTGCTATTTCAGACTTATAACCTCATACATCACAACTCGGCCATTTATCTTTTGTAAAAGTATTACTTGCTTATTCCGACCCAAGAGTAAAGAATGATGGTGACTGCAGTCTACCTGTGGATATCCAGTTCGTCTCGGTGACACTTATAATAGACGATACGAAACGTGCCCAGGCTTCGTATGTGTAGACTCTGTAATGGAATGTATTTAAGAGGCAGTATTCTTGTGGTTAAAGTATAAAAATAGAAGTTGACTATCGCAATATACATTTTCATGGTTGTCTTTAGTTTCTAATTATGTAACTAGGTCAATGATGGTGTATATTTAGAAATGAATGATGCTCTATGTTCCTATATACTGTCTATTATGTACTTTCAGGCAACAGTAACAAAATATAAATGGGATTAGTTCATGTAAATGAGGCAGGTTCATTTACATGCCTCAAATAAATCATGGAGAAATGACATACCATGGCATGTGTAGGCCAAGGACAATTATAAAGTTGGGAAGGAGCAGAGAGTCGGCTAGGTATCAGGTAGTTACAGGGGACAGGGAAACAGCTAGGTAGCAGGCAGATATTACAGGGGACAGAGAAACAGCTAGGTAACAGGTAGTTATTACAGGGAAACAGCTAAGTAACAGGTAGTTATTACAGGGAAACAGCTAAGTAACAGGTAGTTATTAAAGGGGACAGGGAAACAACTAGGTAACAGGTAGTTATTACAGGGGACAGGGAAACAACTAGGTAACAGGTAGATATTACAGGGGACAGGGAAACAGCTAGGTAACAGGTAGTTATTACAGGGAAACAGCTAGGTAACAGGTAGTTATTACAGGGAAACAGCTAGGTAACAGGTAGATATTACAGGGAAACAACTAGGTAACAGGTAGTTACTACAGGGAAACAACTAGGTAACAGGTAGTTACTACAGGGAAACAACTAGGTAACAGGTAGTTATTACAGGGAAACAGCTAGGTAACAGGTAGTTACTACAGGGAAACAGCTAAGTAACGGGCAGTTATTACACGAGACAGGGAAACAGCTAGGTAACAGGTAGTTATTACAG
>JAUMHH010177751.1:0-15383 GCA_032359455.1 Chlamys rubida
AATATTACAAAAACTCGTTACACCAGATCAAAACGAGACTTGAACGTGATTGAAACCTCAGAAGAGTACATCCTTAAGTGATACTGACCTTGTATTTAGCTCTCAAAACTGTGTTGGCCCGTTTAGAAAAGACTTTTCAAAAGAGTAAAATTGCTCATTGCTCATGCCGAGGAAAACAAATTGAAAGTATATAATTGAACTTATAATTTGTTACTAGTACCTGGTTTTGAATTGCGATTTCAATCAAATCAACATTTGCTATTGTCGAGGACTCTCCTTTCTTTTCCAACGTAAAATGTCCGATTGTTTTATTCTTTCCGTCCTGTGGAAGCCAGTCCTAAAATATAAAGATACTTTATGTTTGAATATGATTATGCTATTCATGAATAAAGCAATGCTACCAGACTGAAACACGTTAGTTATATCATCATATTCACTTCTTTTCAAAACATGATTGAGTGTTTGGTTTGTTTGTACTTTAAATCCTATTTACAGCTATGTTCATTTGGGACATGCCCTACGTAGGTCTCGAACTCGCGACCCAGTGGTGGAGGGCTATTAGAAGCAGAATGTCAGATGCCTTAACCACTTGGCCACCGCGCGCGCGCGTGGCCCCATCGCGATTGAGTTGACGGTTTTGTATATTGACGGTAAAAATATCATTATTTTACAATATGCAACATTTGATTTATTCTTTTTCTACAGATGCATTCAAAACAGAACATATCTTGCACTTTACAGAAATACAGTAGTTTAAACTTTGAGTATTTTGTATTTTATATCCAAAAGACGACGAGAAGAACTAATTCTTACGGTTGAACTCGGTTAACACAGGCACTTCAAATCCAACATTTAATTTTAACTATTTCTTATGGTATAGGAATAGTGATTGCATGGTAACAAAATACAAGAAAATCACAATTGTCAATATCCAGTAGAGGAGGTAGATATGGTTGTTAGCCAGTAGAGGAGGTAGATATGGTTGTTAGCCAGTAGAGTAGGTATATATGGTTGTTAGCCAGTAGAGTAGGTATATATGGTTGTTAGCCAGTAGAGGAGGTAGATATGGTTGTTAGCCAGTAGAGGAGGTAGATATGGTTGTTAGCCAGTAGAGGAGGTAGATATGGTTGTTAGCCAGGAGAAGATCTCATTTGCTTTATCTTCTGTATACCAGGGAGAAAACCGAGAGTTGAACATATAATCCTTATTTCTTAAGTGGAACTATTCCTCCCAATTATAATTGCTGCGGTGCTGCCCTTTATTCTGTATGCCATGACACAATTACTACAATTACGCTGGACCTTATAACTCACCAGTTGAACTGTGATTATTCTTTGCCTTCAAAATAACTGTTTTTTGGTTATTTTAACATACGATGTCACTAATCTAGTTTCTTTAATTACAGAACAGTCGGCATAATTGTGATAATTCGGACACTTACAATGGCGTCAGTCTCAATGATGACAATGGTTTTACAGTTGTGGTCCACAATCATTGTTAGCATATCCTCCACAGTGTCCCCCATAGGAGTCTGAGTGACGATGTATCCAGTTTTCGATGTATAGGACTAGGTAAAGGAAATAACTATTTTGACATGATTGATAGGAATGGTAATTGCGACAATTTTTTTATTAAGATATATATCATTACAACATATTGTGTTGTTGGGAAAATATTTTGCTATGTCTATATAATATATTTGTGTATGAAAGCAATATGGTTTATACAACATGATATAACACTCGGTAAAAATGAACGTCAAATTATATTTATGTATTAGTCCAGTTTTGTTAGGAAACGTTATAGACACAATAACCACACATTGTTGACCTGCTATACAAGTACTAATCGTAGTTATTACATTTGAATATATCGTTTGAACAGCTTTCTTAGTGAGTTCAAAATCGTTCACTATATTTTGCAGATAATCCAACACTGATTTTGTACCTTATATTTGTTAACATTAAGTAAACCACCCCCATACCGGAACTGATATTGGTTTTATAATTGTGTTATATTTATTTACAGAAAGTAAAATCTGTAAGAAGACCAACCAACTGGCACAGTGAAAAAACAGTTGCCTTTTCTATGAGACATTAACTTATATACAATGACGGTAAAGAGAATTTAAACATTCGGAATGTTGCAGATGATGTTTCGGTAAAATGTTAAAACATTGTTGCTGGACATCATCTAAACATCAAAGGGAATTTGAACTGTAACCAAAAACAAGTCACATCCTTCATACAACAATAAACCACTATTTAATAAAGGATAGAGTGTTACAGTTGACCTACTTACCACCACCAATATATATATATGCATGACAAACCATATCTTAAAATAATCATCCTCTTAATGCTATTTATTATACTCCTGATTTAAATCGTCTGAATAACACCAATACCCTTATCAACATCACACGAAGATATCACAAAATCTATTTGGGGGCAAAATAATAGTACTTACAGGAACCGCTACAGCGTTGATGTAGTCCGTCCTGTCACTTTTATGTGATCGTAGGTACGCCCTGAACTTGTCAGCTGAACAGAACAAGAAGGATACATTTCCTATATCATATATTTATCAAATGTGAAATACAATTAGCAACCCTATTGGGGTTTTGTACTTACTATAATAGGATCAACGTTGCTAAGTTGTTAACGTTTGTTGTCCTATCCATTTGTATTATGATATATAATAAAACTGATTACAAAAGTAGAACAATAGTCTGTTATGTCATGTTTAATAAGCTACATTTAGTGTCTTACCTTTTATCTCACCGTTCCATGTTGCATCATAGTAATTGAACTGCGAATGTAAACATACCTGCTAGGACAGTTAGAGTCCTGTTTTTCTGTTTGTTGACCGGTAGTAGAGCAGATTTACAATCAGCTTCAGCATATTTTGGTTTTAGGGTTTGTGTCAACTAAATAAATGAATAAAAAGACTGATGCATACATATCTTTCAATGATACTGATAATTCACCCATTTTTTTTACGTTATACAAAGATAATGTACGCATCAAACGTGTCGTAATGTTTCCTGACCGACTGGTCTCTCGGTAGAGCTTTGACGGAGTGTAGGATTTGTATTTGTTCACGATGCGACGAAATTGTTAACTTTATTTGACACTCGACTACGGGACGTTTTGCCCATCGATATAGGCGTACTCTATGGTATCTAATAGGCTACTAGCTGCGTGAAGATTTTATAACATGTCCCGTTTAGGTCCAATGTGAAAGAGACGCCTGCGGTATTTCCCACAGCGATGGGACCGATAAGACTATTGACAGCACTCAAACAGTTACTTGTGCACCATAAGGACAAGACTGACATTCAAAGGTCGTTTACCAGAATCCATGCAAGAATTCTCAAGAATCAAATAAGTGAGAAACTTGGAGGAATTATGGAAAAGAACATCAGACAAATAACGTGACAAATCAAAGAAGCAATGGGGTAGGGGATGGGGGGATCGGTTCCCGTTCCTGGTGATAACATGGTGGCCTATCCGTAAACAAAGGAATACAAAAGTCTCAACTAAACCGTATCTCGTACTCGACAAATCTACGGCAAAAAAGAACAATGAAAAGAGTTACACAGATACCCTTAAAAAGTACAAGGAAATACGACCAGATGTTACAGAAGGGTAAGCGGTTCTGCTTCACCAACAACACCCGCTATGTAACTCTTCACACCGGGAACTCGAGTATAGTAGTTACAACAAAAACATATGGCTCACTTATAAGCAGAATAAAAATCATCGACTATAGAAATAACTATTCATCAAGCTACATTAATGGAAACCTTCAAAGCTTGTCCGTCAGCAGTCGACTTATATTACAAAAATATTGGAACTGAAGAAGAAGAGTCTGTAGTGTCTAAGAAGGGTTTGTACGGAAGGTTTATACAATGACTTTATTGTTATTCCAAGACACCACATCGTGGATATAAACTGAAGGACTGGGCTAGGGTTTTGTTACTTGTCCTCTAAGCTCATCAATGAATTCAGCTTTATATGAAAATAAAACAAATCAGCCAAAACACGGGCACATTTCGTTCCTATAGAAATGCCGAGTCTACTGGAACATATCGCCACAGTACTCCAAGATATTTTCAACCAAGAACTAGGTCATTCTCACAATTTTATCCTCAGGATATTTCATGTTGGCTTTTGTCGTGCTTTTAAAAACATATGCTCCTTAATGGTTTTTATCGCCGTACGCCTTTCTTTGAAAGTAAGTTCTCATAAGAAGATAGTTAAAGAAGATGCTCCATTAATATGGTATAAGGTTTTTAGTGGTAAGGGTTGAAACATCAAAAGTTTTGATAGAAGAACATTTTAGAGAAGAAGATATTCACGATTGATCAAAACATCTTTTGCATTCTTCAAAATCAACATTTTTTTATTCCACTTCTTAAGTAAACACACATATATATAGTACATATATAGCAATATATTGTAACCATGATTTATAGGTACTAGGAACGGTAGTGGGGAGTTTGGATAAATGCTGTTTATAAAGATTCTGTTGTCGTTGCGGAATCCAATACAAACGAGGCAAGTCCGTATCGTTATCATTTGTGGGTAATTCGAAAAAAATAATACAGAAGCGTACTTAGCTAACATTTCGTCTTTCGAAAAAGATGGTAAATGTATAGCTAGGGTTTCCTTGGTTATCGAGCAAGCCTAGTTCGTTTTGCAAGCAAGTAACGTAATAGTATTTACAGACAAAGACTAGGTAAAGTAATAGTATTTACAGACAGGTAACGTAATAGTATTTACAGACAAAGACTAGGTAACGTAATAGTATTTACAGACAGGTAACGTAATAGTATTTACAGACAGGTAACGTAATAGTATTTACAGGTAACGTAATAGTATTTACAGACTGGTAACGTAATAGTATTTACAGGTAACGTAACAGTATTTACAGACAAAGACTGAGGTATGAGATTTGTATTTCTGCAGCTAAAACGTCCCTTACTCAAATGACATATACAGTTTACAATTTCGTCAAATCGTTGTACAGATAAACATTACAAATCTCTCGCTCAGTCATAGCTTGACAAAAGGACCAGTTGTTCTTGAAACGTTACGACCACGTACACTCTTTGTTTAAAGGTAACACTTTGATAATATTGTTCTGAGTATGTTTTTCCTTCCTAGGCAGAAAATAAGACTGTCTGGTTATACACTGCGCAAACTTACTGTTCTTCAGTATGTCTGGCTTCAATAAACCTGATCTTTGTTGATGTTTCACCGCAGGTAATTCCATTCCTGATTATTTACGATTACGAAAGTACACAGTAATACAGCATAACTAAATTATCAACTTGTATGTGTTTTTAGTTACTACAGTGTAGGTCAAATTTATATTATGTGATTAAATGTACACCATTCCTGAGCTTTGGTTGAAGAATAATGTAGACGTTTTTCTTTTGTTCATTTTTTACATTATATACATTTGTAGGCCTGATCCGATCAAGGACTTCAAACATATCAACAAGTGATTAGAGTGTAGTCAACCATTGCAATGTTACATGTAGTCAATCATTGAAATGTTACATGTAGTCAATCATTGAAATGTTACATGTAGTCAACCATTGCAATGTTACATGTAGTCAACCATTGCAATGTTACATGACGAAGAAGATTATAACAATGTTAGCATCAACAAAATTAAAATTCATTAGCAGTGAATATTTTAACCATTAATTAAGGTTCTCTTTGAGAGCATAACACACGCTCTAGCTCGTTATGATAATTTAGACATAAACGATATAGTATTTGGTGTTTACGTTAAGTTAGTCTAGCTCGTTATGATAATTTAGACATAAACTATATAGTATTTGGTGTTTACGTTAAGTTAGCATTTCAATAAAGTAAACAAGCAACAGCAGTTAGTTTTCTATCGTCAAATAAATGATGTTAAAGATGTAAAATATATATCTACGATAAATCATATTAATATATAAAACAATAGAAGTTAAACATAAGATTTTACATCTAATTCGTATAACTATTGATAAATTGAAGGGATTGTTATATTACCTGGTACTCCTTTCTGAGCTTTGTTTGGTTCGTGGGGCCATCATTGGAGAGAGCTTTCAGGGTCGTGTGGTACTTCGTTCTTGGAACCAAAGTGTCCGGCATGTCAAAGGCTTCAACAAGGATCTGATGTATGGCTATATACTGCTCCTGTAGATGCAAAAGTCGATTATTACTGGCATTTAATTGCAAACTAAATGTTATAAGCGGATAAACCTGATAGCGCTCAGTGCTGCATGTATGTTTTCTGTTTGACAATTGAAATCCTAGAGATTTTTCATCTGATATATATCCATGCTATCTCATTTCATGTACCATACATGTAATTTTTGTTAAAATTCAATCCCTGAGAATTTTCAATGGAAATGGCCTAGACCGAGGACTTCTGTTTGAAAATGCGTAACATTCTGATGTCTAATTTCATTTTTTCTTTCTGTTTTATGCCGTTTAAGAGATTGAAATGAGCTCACGTAAGACGTCCTGGAAACCAGGACGATGGGCTCTCAGGCGTTCCGGGTAAATATAGTAATTTAATGATGTGTTTCTAAAGCATTTGACTATTTCACGCCATTAACCGCAGCAAGTCAAACATTTTACATTATAAAGAATACCAACAAATTCCATTCGTACCCGCCCGAGTCTATTCAAGGAGGCCAAATTACCACTACTAAGTTGTTCATGGTCAGATTAATACAGTTTTGGGACCGAACAACGCACAAAAAATAGCGTGCGCACATCGCGCATATACATCGTGCACACATCGTCCGCACATCTTGCACACATGATGCGCACAACTGTGCAATTTAACAATCGTTCGCCCCGTTATGCGCTTCTCTCCGCATATAGGTGCAATTTGGCATTATTGGTTGATCAATATTACGGAACGAAAAAAATCCGGAACCCTCGTATGGAATAAGGAACACTGTATATATAAATTTCTCATCAAATTAATTTGGATTACATTTAATTTTACAATGCGTGCAACACAGCATTACAGTGACCGTGAGACTGTCAAGAATGGGTTTAGCTCCCAGGTAACATCTAAAAGGCAAAAAACATTTTGATAATTGACCGTAGTTTTACCTAGACTGTGCCTGACAAAGAAAGCTGATATGTTAAACCGTATGGCTGTTATGGACATTAAGTATTTGTTATTTGCATTTGTTTTGGTCTATAGCTCCCCTTCACCTGAATTTTAACCCCTTGTCGGGTTACGTAAGTGCCCCAAGTGGGGAAAACTACAGTCAAGGTACAACGTGGCTAGGTTTTCATGTATCCGTGACCGTGTCAGTATGTGTTAATTTGCATGTGTCGATTAGGGTCGTTAAAAAACACCGAAAACAACATTTCTAAATTTCAGAAAATATAAATAGAAAGATCAGCTTATATAATCGTCTAGATTTTAATCGTTCGCACATCATGCACACTCCGTGCGCACATCGCGTGCACACCACACATCGCATCACGTTGTGCGATCCCACAACTGTAACTTGTCGAATGGACCAGGACCCAGCCCCGATAACTTGTCGCGGCATAAGAAATATAACTATTTCAATAATCGCTTCGTGTTGGAACTTCACATTTTCTTTATCTTTTCTAATGTTTTTTTTCTTTATATTTTTGATTTTTTTTCCATTAATTTATTTCAAATATTTATGAACGTATATTTTGTTCCATTAAACTGGAAGAAATGTCAAACCAAATGCTTTTTCTGTAAGGAAATAGGACAATTTTAATGAAAAAAATAATAATGTCTAGAGTTTTCTATAAATGTCATTATTCTCAATTTCTATAAAAAAAAAACACCAGTTATTCCATTTATGCGTGTGCTCACCATGTGCAAGTATTCTGCAATAATACGTTGTGCCAATCTGGGCGCATGAAGTATGATAACGATTGTTGTTACTGTTAATTTAGGAAAGGCTTTAGGATAAAGATGGTTTCGTTTTTACCTGTAAAAATATATTTTAAAGTACGTTCCTATATATATTTTAGCTAGATCTCTTTATTTTAATTTAGCAACAGTGTTTCCAAGGAGAATTTAACGCCCTATAAATACAATGTACAATACACATCGGACACTATCCAAAACGCGTATAAAAATTACCATAGCCACTTGTACATGGGCATTTTTCGTTACCCAGAGCACCTTACTCAATGAAGTGTGAAAACGCCAGGTTTCAAACACAGAGAAGCTATAGACCGACATAAATGCAATCAACAAATAAGTAAGATTCCGTTTCTATCATAGTGTTATCACCTATAACGTTCTGTGCCTGTTGTATATAATACTTTTGAATATGTACATTGTAACCAGGCACAAATACCGCTCACTCATCGTAATGTCATCTCCCTGTTCTGTTACCGTGTTACAGTTTAACACTCACCGTATTAGTGTGTAACGCGCATTTAATATGATGTAAAATATACTGATTAAATACCTACAATGAGCCTCATTTCATACGAGTCTTCTGAACGAAACTGCGCAACAAGAAAATATCATATTGAGATGTGAGCAAAACCATAATGCGAACTCAAAATCGACAAAACAAGGGCAAACAAGGAACGAAGTAAATTCGGTCAAATCCATGTTTTTGAGTGACAGCAAAACCTTAAGGCTCATTAATGATTGTATTCAAAAGCATTGGCCTATATATCACACAAAGAAATCGCTTAGCATACGAGAGTATGATGCGACCATAAAACCTTCTTATCATTTTTTATCAACCTACATTTTTGGAGACCCTGTTGTAAGTTTGTCCGTCTTCAGTCGACATATATCACGAAAGTCATTATTTGAAACAAGGTAATTCTGTTAAAATGATGCTATATAAAATATAGTCGTAGAACAACTATATTGCTTTTTAAGTACCAAATACCAGGGACAGCAACACGAGAGTGAGGTTATGGGATAGCTTACGGCTGTTTGAACCATGTTGATTCTATCCTTCCGCATAGTTTTGATGTACTGCATGACGTCAATTCTACCGAACTCTTTCCCGTAATCCAGCAGAGCATCAAGGGCGAGGAATGTTCCTGTTCTGCCAATACCAGCACTGAAAAAGAGTTCATCAATGAACCGGCAGTTAACTTACTAATAATACTTACCAACATCAGCACAAGTTAGATAGACAACACGAATATAATATATATAAACCATGATATCAACACACGAGGCCGAAAACCAACCGCCACAATGAATGAGGCGAAGCGAATTTTAAGAAATCGCAAAGAAGATTGATGATATAAAAAACCCACTTCAACTTACCTGCAATGAACAACCATCTTTCCTGTCAATACATTCTCGTAATGTTTGACGCGGCGGTGGAACACGACAAGTTCGTTTGGATCCGGGGTCCCGTGGTCAGGCCACGTGGTGTAGTGGAACTGTTGTATTTGTCGTACTGACTTCGTCTAAATAGATAAGGAACTAACTATATTGTCTCTATAAATGAATCGGCAAAATTATGATACCATTTAAAACACATTCTTTTACAAATCTTAATATCAAAATCATCTTTACATTTTAAGAAAAGAGTATTTTCCAATTTATATATAGTATTGAATGATGTGAAACAGAAAAATAAAACATTTATTAAGTGTTATTTCAATATCATTTTGCTTACCTTCTTTTCTGTAACAGTAAGCTCTCTGATGACATAGAAGGCATACGCTCGCTCTCTGTCGAGGACAATGTTGAAGTGTGGTGTAGACAAAGGTTCTCCCTCATCTGGCCAGTACTTATCGCATTTTGGCTGAAAGTTACATCCATACAAAAGTTGTATTTTTACGATAGAAGATTTACAGTGTTTATTGTGATTTATTCCTAATGTTACAAAAGTTATTATTGAAATATTGTATAGGCTGTTTATTGAAAAAATGTGAGTTTATGATTAACAACTTAGCGAATCAAGATATGGTACGATATGGTATCAAAATCAATTTGTTTATATTGTTAGTATGTTTATCGAGAATAGATGTGTTTTTAATAGTGTCCTATATAGGTATTTAAAGTTTCAACTAGATTTATTTTGCAGACCATTTCTTACAACGTTACCTACCCTTGATCCTTCTATAAGATTTGTCAGCATTACAATTTTGCCTGACTGTAGTTGCCAAATCATGCGCCAAAAGTCATTAATGGTCCCAAGTCTTGGACCTGCACAGTTAGATATACAATGGGAAACATATTCATAAAGACAGATGCTAGTGTCAACAGTTCAGTGAAATTTAAATTTCGATTCCTTGTCATTTTCGTCTTAACTTTTGATTGGAATATGATTTTTTTTCTTGCGGATGTCTACTGTTTTTACGACAACGTAAATTAAAAGATATTTTAAGATCTGAAATTGAAAAAAATATTTTAGTCGCAATCACTTTATTCTTCAATGGTCCCATATACATCGACATGTCTTCCATCAAATGATTGTAAAGCACTTGATATTCAAACTACACATTTAACATACAACACTTTACCCTGTTTACCTTGTGTGGCGATGTACTCCGCAGTTTTTGTTACGCTCTGTAATAAAAGACAAAATTTTAAATACCAACATATTTTGATTACTGTTGAATACCACCGTTGCAATGTATCATCAAAAACTAAATACTGCAAAAAAGTATGACTGTTTTAACTTGTACAACGATTTCCGTATACTATAATTGGATCGGTTCAGGGCATGATACTTCAAAACATGGTATATGTACATACACGTGTATATGTTATGATTGTCATTGACTGAACAGACGCTAGACTCAAATACAGGTAAGAATTCAATACACTTCGAAATGTTGATCACTTGTTCAGTTATGTATTCAGGACTATTCTAGTGTTTGCAACTTCATTATAGTGGCGATATTTTTGAAGATTTTTATGAAGCGAAGAATGGTAAAGGCTACAGTTTTAGAAATAATTTCAAATAGATGGTCGGGTGGTCTCTTAGACTGTCTATCATCCTTTTTCAAATTGACCCAAAAAACTCACTTTAAGCTGTTTCTAAAGTAAGTTTAAGAGTGCATAGATTTTGATAAAACCTTTTTCTCTCTGTTTGTTAAAATTTAAAAGCTTTGAATGTTGTATAAGGTTAAACATATTCTGTACCATAGAAAGATACAAATGCCAGGAAGTTAAATCATAAGCAAATATATAAACACATTTTAAGTGCAAATTTCTTATTATACTAGCAACTGGTTTTACCTAATAAGGTACACGTGTATGTCAGTTCTGAGAAAAACAAACAATAACATTACTGTACATATTACAAGTATATGTAAACTTTTCAAAAAACATTGAAACAATATGTTCTTACTACAGCAGTTAGTTATTGGGGCTATTACAATCAGAGGCACAGACGCCATCTTGAATTACAAAATTGAACTATCGGCCTTCTGACCTAAAGAATATCTATAATGTATCACTTTTATATGATAAGCGATGTCGGCCCCATTTAACTCAGGTTATAACCGTTAGTATTTAAAACAATCAGCGGCCGTGGCAGCTTTCTGGATTCCCCAAAACAATTAAATGCAAAGTCTTTGTTAAAATGGGTTTATCAGTTGAGGAGGAGTTGTCCCGAAAATATTTTATATACAGACATGCAGACAGACAAACGGACGGGCGAACTGATTCAAGTATACCATTTAACGTCGTTACGGGGTATAATTACGCAATTTTTAATTTGGATATCTACACTGAAAACATGAAATTGTACTAACATCGATGTAGTTGGCATTGATGTAGTCGGAGGCAGGATCTTTTCCAATGATGTCAAGAACCACACGAGAATGATCATCTTTGGAAGAATAGAAAAGATTATTAGTTTTACCAATTCCGAACAATTCAAATATAGTATACAACGCTTTCAGATCTACTAAGACGTTGGACAAGTCAAATGAAGGCGATTGCCGTATCAAAATTTGGGAATAATATTGTCTTCTGATATGATGTCCTGTTTGAATCATTATGTTTAAGAGTAAACAAATACGGTAATGATACTCCTGATACATGTATAATTGTAGCCACTAAGTACGATTTGTTTAAGATGTTAAGGGAGTTATGTGAACGTTTAAGGGAGTTATGTGAACGTCTCAATGTGTGTTGTTTACAATGTGTCCACATTGTCACATCCAATATGTTAATCTACAAGTTAACAAACTCACTTAATATTTTTTATTATTATTTTAAATTTAAACAAATGATTCTGAACATGAATATTAAAGTTAATGTTCTGACCGCCTTATTTACATATACATATCACATATAAACATTTCAATATTCAGACATTAAAAATGTAAATAGTATCTTTGATTTAGATTTCTTGTATATTAACAAAATACTTAAGATTGGAAAAGAAATTAACATCACAAAATGAAAACATTTGAAATACTTACACGGGAATGTGGTCTTAAATCGATTCTTAGCTTTGTTTTGTTGTAACATCCCAATGTTATGATCATGTAAAGATCCAGACGGTATTGACTATATTTAACATAAAAATGGTTTGTTCATAAGCAGTATTTTATGCATATGTGTTTTCAAGCACCTAAAATCATCATTATTTAAAATTCGCGAATTTCATTAGCAAGTATCAACACTTTAACCGTAATCAATTAACCGTATATGAATATGTTTATAATCAAAGGCTTGATATAATAACAAAAAGCTTGTAAAACGATTTTCATTATAAACTTAGTACCTTGTATTCGACCTCAAAAGCCTTCGCCTTCTTTTCCATTTTTGTTTGTACTAAAGATTTGAGTTCGGAGATAGGAAATCCAACAGGACCGGAATTATAGTAGACGCTATCTTCTGTGCCGGACTTTCTGGATACTTGCCCAGCGTTTTCATACACGTTTGCCATGGCTTTTTGTGGTTCATCAGGATCTTCCTCGGATACTGTTTTAATCAAATCCACTCTAACTTTAGAACTCCCGAAATTTCATTATTAATTATATTTCAATAATTATCGATAGGAAAAAGTAAATATGAAATGTAAATTGAAAAATGTATCACCTAATGTATTGCTGTAGATGTTTTCTCCGCGCGACTTAGATTTGCCACGGTCAACATTTGAGCCAGGTACTTCTAGTGGTTCACTGTATTCGTTGGTACGGCCGATATCATCAAAGGAGTCGTGTTTCCTATCACCTTGTCGACGCCTGTAGGTAAATAACATTGGTTCAAATGTTTTGCGGAATGCATGATTAAGTTTAAACGGGAACGTTTGAGAGATTTCAAGACACAGACGTTCAATTAGTCTACATATGACAATATATAGTCTATAATGTTGTTCTTTGCATTAATGGTTCTATGAAAAAATGTTTCATTTAAGCTAATCGTTGTTAATGACGTACGGTTTTAATTCGTTCAACTCTCGCGATCATAAACTATCAGAATTATCCAACAAAGAGCGCTAATGAGACTATAATTTGAAAATAGACGTATCCCAGTTATGATTGTTTTCTTTTTTAAATTTTTCCTATATATTCTAAATATGATCAATAGGTTTTTCTCTGTAAAAACGCGCTGCGAGTATTGAGAAGATAAATGTCGATTGCAAACCTTCAATAACCGTAATAAATCTCATTCTACAATCTTGACAATCAAACAATAGAGGTCTATCTAATTGCGTTAAAAATATATTCTATTACACCCAGATAGATTAGTACATTCTGACGGAAACAATTCTATATATAATCATACGAATATCTCACCTTCTGATAATGATAACTATAACAATGGCGACAACAACGGCAAGGAGAACGCCTACGACACCTCCAACTATTGGCCCGGGGTCTGTCGGTGGATCAGCTATCTGAGCTTGTCCTACCAAATACAACGGTAAATCCATTGAGATTTTAGATGATTTGTGTTACGATTTATTATCAACAATTTCTTTAGTAAATATATAGGCTATATTAAAATGATAATTGGCAACATATACTGGTTTTAACATAAAAAACTTGTTTTTACGTCACAAGCTATTTTTAGTACCAATTGGCTTCAAGAAACAATAAGTTTTTCCAATTAATAATATTTGTATGTCATGACAATATGTCAATTTTTGTATTTGAATTAACCGGTGTCATGAATGTAAGACAGGATTATGTTAATACTTTTATTAGGAAAAGGGTTTTTTTCAAACTTTACTTTATAAACAGGAAAATATTGCATAAATAATTACTTTCACAGAAACTGCCTTCATATCCAGGATCGCATGGAGCCTCGCACGAGCCAGATTCTAGTTCACACATACTGCAACGGCCACATGTCAGGCTACAATTCTTCCCGTATAAACCCTTCAGGCAGTCTTTTAAATAATAAAAACATATTATTACCTTTACGAATAATACATAGTCAGTACAATTATTTAATTTTTATGAAATAATTAACAAAGATTAGAAAAATATTTTTTTACATATTTTTCTTATTATAAACGAATAATATAAAACAGTATTACACTACTTTAGCGGGTTTTTTAATGATATTTACTTGTGCATTCTCCGTTGTTTTGCCGGCACTCAGTACAATCGCTGTTACAATGTGTCGAACAGTTTGTCCCGTAAAATCCCTCTACGCAACCTGCAATTTATATCAAAATATTCTGTTACATGATTGCACAAAGTTTCCTATATTTTATATCTTATTGGTAAAGTATAATGTGTTTGTCTTCAAGCGCTGTTATTTTGAAACACAATTTCGTGCAGTGTTGAATATCCGAGATAATGCTAATTGTATCTTCAAGCGCTGTTATTTTGAAACATAATTTCGCGCGGTGTTGAATATCCGAGATTGTTGAGTTATTAGTGCTAATTGTAAAGAACCATGTACTATTGTCTTGATTCCATGGATTCACCTTACCGCGATAGCCACAAATACAGTTGTTTACAGTTATGCATTAAATAGCCCTGAACACAATATCTGTTTTAAAAAACTCACAAAATAACCAGTGGACATAATGTGTTTCTTCTAATCCTGTACACAGTATATATCTAGAGTATATGTAGATAAAATCACTATATATACGACTTAACAAGTAATGCAATGTTAACATCTCACCCTGCGGAATACCTCTATATCAGCCAAGTTAAAAAGATACTTTTTTTGTAGTGAAAACAGTCGGGAGTCGAATACCTATCCAGTGACAATGTATTTATTGATATCATTCCAGCATGAACATATATGGCTGCCCAAGAGTTCCTTAATGCCCCGTTCTCACCGCCGATTTTGGTACCTCGATCAAACTCGATCTTGCGGTCGTGAAACGATCTCCCCCGGTCTGCACTGGGGTCCCGCTCAGTCTGGAGCGGTCTACCTTGGTCGGTAGCGGT